>PVIA01012327.1:0-38478 GCA_004024845.1 Tonatia bakeri
GCCAAGGCCAGGGGAAAGATGACAGAGCTAGCAAGGGGACCTTGGAGCCAGATGACTTGGCTTAGACCCCAACCACGCCCCCACTAGCTGTGTAACCTTGAGTGAGCTCCTTAACTACTATGTGCCTGTTTTGTCTATAAAATGGAGATAAAATGAACCCAGTGAGTTTTCTGAGGAAGAAAACCCAGCAAAATTATGTGTGTTCTTCCTTTCTCACAGTGGGATCCCAGGCCCAGTCTGTGCTATTACCACATGGATGCTGTGGGGTGTGAGTGGTGCTGAACTCAACCACAAGCTCTGAAAACAGGTTGGAGCCCTTTTTTTCATGGAAATGTCCAGTTTGGGGGGGGGGGTTTCCCCAAAGCTCCAGGAGGCTTTGCTTCCTCAGGGGTGACCCAAAGGCCCTGCCTTATTTACATCAGACTACCCTGTGGAATAATAAAGGCTGGGACAACAGGGGTCCCTGAGAGCAGTTATTTGCTAGCAGAGCCTGGAGGGTGTAGTCCTCCACCCACTGAGCTAATGTCCAGCTGTGGCCTCTTTATGCTGCACACATTGGCAAACAGAGAACAGGCTCTCCTTCCCAACATCCCACAGCACCATTTCTACCACTGAACAGATAGAAACACCTAACAAACCCATCCGTTTTTCCTGGCCACCACAGGGAGGAAAACAGAAGAGGGGCCATTTGTCAAGGTCCAAAATGGCCCAGGAGGAAGTCTCGTGGGGCGATTCCCCTGTGACACTCATAGCATCAGAAGTCACCTCTATCCCCTTACAAAATAGTGGACATGCATGCCCCCCAACCCACACTTCCCCAAGGACCTTAAAAAGGAGTGGGCCCAGGTAGGGGCTCCACTCCTGTTATACAGTAATCCACCTTCACGGCCAGCAGCCTTGTTTCTGACACTGAATTTACAGTGGGACTGCCCATCCCCTTCTCCCACCTCAACATCCTGAGGCTGTCAGGTGTCCAAGGTCTCAGGCTCTGTCCATGGACCCTCTGAGATGCTTCAGACCAAGCCTCAGCTGCTAATTAACAGTTGGTAATCTCCCTTCCCTTATCTTCCATTTGGCTTTATTTTTAAAATTAGCTTCTTATCTGGCCTTGCTCCCCTTGGAGGTGTTTATAAAAATAATTCAGAAAACAAGATGCAGAGGGCATGGCATGCCCTCTGGTCTTCAAATATATGTTTTTAAAACACCTTGACATCCACGTGGTCACAAAACTTGCAAAATCTCCCTGTGAGGTGGACATGCCCCCTGGTTTTTTGATGGGGAACCTGGAAGCCATAGAGGGGAAGTGCACTGCCCAAAGGCATGCAGCCAGTAGGTGGCAAAGTTGACATCAAGAGCTAAGTTTCCAGACTCAAAGCCTAGTGTTTCTCTCCCACAGCTCACCCCGCTTCTGGGAGGGCAGGGACTGAGCCCCAGCTGGTCTCCAAGACTAAGGTCCCAGCTCAGTGTTATTGGCCATGAAGCACAGACCTTCTGGCAGTGACAGTTCAGTGACTGCAGAGCCTGAGAGGGCACAGAGTGAGCAAACACTGTCAGAACAGGGAGGCTACAAGAGGTAAGCAGAGAAGGGGAGCCGGTGGTCAACTTCAGAACTGGGCAGGGTCCCATGTGTGCCCATCTCCCGTAGTGTCCCTGCTGTCCCTTCTGTACACTCCCAGCTGGCCTCACTCTGCACCAGCCACCCCTCTTTATTGCCTCCATGGGGGCACTGACTGCCTACCCTCCTGCATATGCATGCCCATCCTGACATACAAATGGTTCCAAGGCCCTCCTGCCCCTCCCATTTATACTGCACACAGGGGCTCCTAAAGACACCATCTTAGCCTGGATCCCCAAATGCAGAGCCTGAGACAAGGAGTCAGGTGCAGGGAGTTTACTTGGGAGGTGATCCAGGAAGCAAGAATAAGACAGTGGGAAAAGTGAGATCAGTAGGCAGGCAAACCTGATCACATTAAAGTGGCAAGGTCGCCACTGTATACAGTACAGCAGTTACCACACTTTCCAGCACACCAAAAGCAGTCTGTACTTATAGACAGACTCCATTCCACTCGACCTCTGAGAAGCATTCAGAACTCCCTCAGATCCATCCTTCAGAAGGACAAGGGACTGGAGCATTTATCCACAAGTCCCCACCCCTGTTGGCCATGTAGCATAACTTATTCAAGAGAATGGTATCCCATCATCTTTGCCACATGTTGTTGGTAAGAAACAAGTTGCAGGTTTCACCTGCACTCCAGAGGGGATTATACAAGGGCATGCGTGACTCCCTGGTGGTCACCCTCTGGTCTGTCTGCCACACTCGGTCAATGGTCCTCAACCTGGCTGCAGATTAGAATAACTCGGGAAGCATTTTCCAAAAACTAGTGCCTCAGACATGCTCCAGATATCCTGATTCAATTGTCCTGGCAAGGCCCTGGGCAACAGCATTTTTAAAGGTCCCCAGGTGATCCTGGTGTGCTGCTGGGGTTGATAACTACTGGTCTGGGGTGTGGGAGAGGAAATAAGAGTTCCCAGAAATAAGCTATCTCAGCCAAATCTATGAATCTCAGCCATGACTTTCTTAGATCAAAAGCAATCTCTTATTTTTCACTCCAGCAAAACTAGCCACCCCAAGTTTTCACGGCAGCCTTTGCCTTCGCCTGTGGCACTGGCTGGGCTCCTGCTCCTCCCCTCTGTCCCTCCCAGTCTTTTTCCTCTCGCCCACCCCTTCTAGTAGGTGCACACCACTGTGGCTCCACACTCTTTTCTTCCACCATTATATTCACCTCTGTCATTTTCTTCCCTTTTTACCTCATGCATTTATCAGGGTTCTTCTCTTGGAGAATCAGAACCTCTAAGAGCTGTATATAATAAGGAAGTTATTACAGGGATTTGACCTTGTGTATCTGTGTGAGCTGGTCACAGGGCAATGTGAGGCTGTTGTTTCTGTGTCTGGTGCAAGGAACCTGAGGTCCACACGGCAGGTAGTCAGAAATAGAAAATGGATATGAAGTAAGGAAGAGCAAAAACAACTTGCAACTTGTGAGGATGGACTGGATCTCACACTGGTCTCTCATCACCTCTGAGTCTCCACCTTCAATGCCAGGGCTGATCTGCAGGAGAAACTGGTGTCCTTTCTTCCACAGCCAAACAAATGTAGGGCCCAGGAATCAGAGAAGTGAAAGCCAATTGGACAAGCCAGAGACCAGTGCACATAACTGCAAATGGGCACAGAGCCTGCTCTATCTGACCTGCCAAACAAAGAATGTGGCTACTGTTCCACATCCACCTTCTAGATATTGTGCATGATGTCCCTTGTGGCTCAGGCTAACCCAACTGAACTGAGCAGGGAAGGGGATTTGGGAAACACAGTTCCAGCTTAGCCAAGCTGACATGCTGCAGACCCAGCACACTTCCCCTCTTTCTCTCTTTTTTTACTTCACTTTAGTCAGGATAATTTACTTCCATGCAAATCTAAATATTTAATTAGAACCTATAGGTTTTCAACTTTGTGCTAATGCCACTGAGGGTGGGGAGCTATCTGGGAAAGGCAGTGGAGGAAAACTCACAAAGAAGTCAGGTCTTCACCATGGCACCCAGGCCAAAGGTATTACATGGGCCCACATTGACCTAACCCTGTTGGCTGCCTCCCTGGGCTGTCCAGGGTCAGGGTCAGGGCCAGGACACTCTCCACCACTCATTATATCTAAGCCCACGAAGAAAAGAGTTTTCCTTAGATCCTGCAAAACTGAGACATTGCCTCTGGCCTGGGGTTTGATGGTATCTGCCACTGCTGTATTTCTTTATGCTGATACATTTGCTAAAGAAGCCCAGGCTGGCGCCCACTGCTCTCCACAACACTCATCCCTGAGAAGACTGTAAATGATATACACAATGAGCATCAGACCTTGAAGAGACACAAGGCCCTTCAGTCTCAGATGAGGAAATGGAGGCCCTGGAGAGCCAAATCACTTGTCCAGGATCGCTCACCCAAGAAGCAATAGATTCGTGTTTCCAACTCAAGTGTCCTAACTCCTGGCCAGAATCTTCCTCCTCTGACAAGCTATTCTGTGAAATAGAGACTTAGAAAATAATGGGGTCTGGTCCCCAAGGGGTGAACCAAGCCAGCCAGCCTCCTTCAGATCTAGGGCAGAAGCTTCTTTGAAGTAAGGGTAACACCTCAGGGAATCTGTCTGCTCAGAAGGGGTGGTGTGGATGTGGGGCCCTCTTGTAGAATAGACTGGCCTCTTAGCTGAGGCAGTTAACATGTGTTCTGCTCTCTCTTAGAGGTCTCCGAGATGAAACGCACCCGCCACGCTTCCTGGCACAGCTGAAAACAGTCTGCAGGGGCCTATCTGGAGCAAATCAGTCTCACTGGAGTGAAAAATAGCAGATGTCAGGCTTCGCCAGCAGCCCCAGGAAACCCGAGCCCTGCTGCCCTCAGCTCTGCCCTCACAAATCATCCTTTGAGCAAATCGCTCACTCACACAAGGCAGCTTCTTGGCTCCTGGCTGCCTTTCTGCCCTGGAGGCCCAGCTGTGGCTGCCAAACAGGTTCACAAGCTGGAAAGGAACCCTAGAATCTCCTGGGAGGCCATCATGCGGGAGGTTTCCTGGCTCCAAGTCAAAGACTAATAGACCGGTAGGACATTCAAGCTCAGATGGGCCCCTGGGGACCTCTGGTCCAACTCCACCATCTTATAGATGAGGACACTGAGGCCTGGACTTAGCAGGCCAGCTCTGAGGCTTTGACAATGACCCTTGCCAAAGCCAGCCTTGGAAAAACTCAGACCTTGGTGAGGTTTGTGTCTACCCTAAATATCTTCTGTAATAGCCAGTAATGACTGGGAAGGAAGGAAGGAGGGAAAGAGGGAGGGTAAGAGGGAGACAGAGGTAAACAGAGATAACTAGAAGGAAGGAAAGAGGGACAGAGAAAGAGAGGGAGGAACAAATCAGGGCACTCCACTTTTTGTCTTTGACCCACCAGGAGTTGTACCAATTCCTAGGTGACCTCCACTGTAGCTCTTTTTACCTTGTATCCCAGGTCAAGAGTGTTGCATGGGCATGACTTGACCTATCCCCATTGGTCGCCTCTCTAAGTCACCAGTTTTAGGGCCCAGAACCCCTCATTACTGCTCTCTATACCTAGGGGTTGCTTTAGCAGAGGACCATGCCCAAAAGAGTTTTCCTGTGTGTTCACCATGTCTTTGAACTTGGCCAGAGTTTGCTTTCCAAATATATCTACTCTTCCTCAGTTATTTCCCAGACAAATGATGCCAACTTGACCATGTCCACCAAGGCCAAGCCCCTCTGAGGTTGTCCCCTCCCAGTCACTGACCATCCCAGAGCATGGCTTATTGGAAGGTGCTCACTGCTGGTGCCAGTCAGAGCAGCAGCCCAGCATTGGGGATAGATCCATGGGATCCCACCCTGACTCTCTTATTCACCAGCAGGCTGATTTTAGGGGAATCATGTGATCCTTTGCCTATATCTGGGGGTCTTCCTGCCCAGTGTTGTTGGGAGGATGAAATGAGAGTCAGCATTTAGCACAGAGCTGGGCACATTCAAAATGGCATGATAAATGGAAAATACTTTTAGGAAAGCACCACTACAAGGGCCCAGCAGAGCAGATTCATGGCAGTTATGAGTATAATGGCCTGTATTGCCAAAACGTGCGGCCTCTGTAACCACAACCACATCTGGGACGTAACAAACACTTCCTGATGGATTGGCTGTTGGCTGATTCACTGTTTTCTCCAGCATGCCCCAGCAAAGGAAAGGAAGAATTGGTTTTGATTTCTTTGCAGCAAAATGACCAAATTTGCAAAGCCCATGGGCTATAGATTTCTCCGAGAGAACAGTTTTGGTCTCATATCCAGATCCCTGCAGATCATTATGTACTCACCTGTCCTCCACTTCCTATGCATTTAGCACAGAAAACAGAATGTGGAGCAAGCACAGCTGCACATGTGATGTGGACGGCTGTGCCAGCTGCGCCGGTGCCTGCAGGGTGGGGGCAGAGGGTGAGGGGATGGGGGGATAGTTTGTGTCCACCAGGATTTAGGTATTTCATCTTTAATCTGGAGCTTTAAGGAATAGGGGAAAGACTTCATTGAGAAAAACTTAGAGAATATCAAGTGTGAATGACAGGCAATTCCTTTCAACAAACATCTGTTGAGCACCTACTATGAGCCAGGCCCCATGGCAACCTAAAGGAGTCACAGTCTAGTGATAAGTCACACACAGATCATTTCTCTCTCTGGTGAGGTCTGAGCAAGGGGGCTAGGGAATGAAAAGAAGGGAGGGACACTCAGCACAGCCTAGGATTCAGGTTCCTAAAAAAGTCACCTGGGCTCATATGGAACCTCCAGGTCACCTGCAACACATAGGTATAGTTAAATAGCAAGCGCTTCTCCATCAGGAGCAGCCAAGTCTTCCAGTCAAAGTCCCTGCACAGATTCTGGTCCCCCCCCCCATCTTCTTTGCAGCATCTTTCCCTTGGGCTCACTGGACCACCAGAACCAGCACTTTCTTCAGGCAATCATATATCCAGAAGCTGGGTGGGCCCACTGTCTCATGTGTAAGGGTTTCCATGTGACCTGCTGCAGCTGCCCCTCGGGTACTGCCTCTGCATTTTCACATCTGCACTCTGCTTCACACTACTGAGTGAAAAAGTATCCCTCATCAGGAAACCCAGCATTCCTTTTCCACTTCTGCGCTTGGTTTGGGGACCCTGCGTTATCTGTGTTGATGAGCTCCATTTCCCTGGGTCCCAAGAACTTGGCAAGCTTAGATTCTACTTTTCAAAGCTATACTCTTTTTCTGGCCACCTGACTTAAAGCACAAACCTCAGGAAGAGACCACCCAGATCTCAGTAGGGACCTACCTGATGGCACCTGCATGCACACCCTTCTGGTTACACTAGCCAGTTGATTCCTGGGCTGTTTTGGCCCATGGCCAGTCCTGGGCTTGTCCCGGCAGTCACATCTCTGAGGTCCTCAGCAGGTTGGCCCTTGAGAAATTTTATCTCAATAGCCTTTCCTTGTTCACTTCCTGCAGAAACACTTTTACCAGTCTCTCTGCTGCCTCGACCATATGAAGACTCTCTCTCCTCCTCTCCCCTCGTCTCACAACAAGAGCTAAACTCTGACCTGCCACTAGGGATAGAACCATAGACATGAACATCCCAAACGACCTGCCACTTTTTCCAGCTTGGCGCCTACCAGCTTATGGCTACACCTGGCCAGTTTCAGGCAGGTCAAGCCTGCAGGTGAAATGCAAGGGCAGTAAGGGTGGCAGTGCTACCACCATGAGGAGTGGAAGGAGACAAGGGATTAATTTATTCAAGAGCCATTTATTGAGAGCTTTCTCTGCACCAGGGGCCAGCCTAGACACTGGGATTCCTAGTAAACAGGACACTTGGACTCTCTGCCATTGGAAATGTTTTATTTAAATGGAAGGAAACAAACATAAATAAATAAAATGTGATTTTAAATCATGGTAAGGGCTGTGAAGAATAAACAGAAGGGCAGACTAGAAAGTGATGGGGGAGGGGCAGAGCGCTACAGTGATGAAGTGTTGTAAGTGAAGCCCTAGGAGTGGGAAGGAGGAAACTGGGCAGAGACCTGAGGGCGGAGATTTCCCGGGGAGGAAACAGCATGTGCAAAGGCCCTAAGTTGGGGTGGGGGAGTTAGTGTGTAGCAGAAACAGAAATCAGGCCAAAGAATGGTAGCTAGATAAAAGTGGCATGGGAAAAGTGGAGAAGGGGCTGGGCAGGAAGACGAGGGGGCTGGGGGTGAGGGGGGAACTCATGCAGCTCCTGAGAAGGGACTAGGGTTGTGTTGCCAATGTTTGCACTGGGGGCTCCTTCGGCTTCTGAGGCTGATTCCACCTAACAGACATGATCCTTGTGACCCGTGTGATCCCCATGATCTGCATGATCCCCAGAGTAGGACAGCCTGCATTGCTTACTGTCACCCTAAGGGCTCAGAAGCAGTCTGTCCGGCAGCTGTGGGTCAGCTCAGCCACCCAGGGGCCAGCCAGGCCAGATGGGAGTGTTGACTCCTGAAGTGTCCCCTCCCAGGAGCCAGATGACTCTCAGCTACAATTCCTGAGAAATGCAAATTCTCTGCCCTGGGCCTGGGCATCTCAGCACAGGCTGAGTGAGTAGAGTTTGTTCCACAGTACAGAGGCGCACATAGACATTACCCAAGCACTGCACCTGAACCAGGCCCGGGTTATTAAGGCACCTTACTCTGGAGGAACATTCCTCGTTCCCCTTTGCAGAAGCATTCTCATCTTATGTTGCCTTACTAATTGTTTTTGTTTCCAATTATACATCTAATACACATCCACTGTAGAACATCTCCAAAGATCAGAGCGTGTAGCAATGAAGACAGCAATTAGGCACAAGCCTATTGCCAAAAGAAGCCCCTAACCTTCAGCACAGTGGTCTCAGCATGTGGTCCCCTAGACCAGCAGCCTCAGCATGGCCTGGCAGCTTGTTAGACATGCACATTCTTGGGCTCCGCCTCTGTCCTAGCAACCAGAGACCCCAGGGTGGTGCTCAGTCCTGCAGGTGATTCTGAGAGGCACACTGAAGCTTGGGAGCCACTGCTTTAGAACACTTCCTGTCTTCCATCTACGCTTTTACACAGTCAAGTTCGTTCTGTGAATACGACTGCACATTTCAATTATTTTCCCCAACACTATATCAAAGGATTTGATTATAAACTATTCAAAAACTTTTAATGAGTGTCCTTCTTGATGTCTATGTAACCACATGCCCGTGGTTCTGCCATTGCTGACTTAACCAGAATTCTTTTCTAAACACCTTCTGGGGAGTTTTAGAAGTCCTGTCCAACCAGTTGGATCCTCAAAGTCAGGAGGACATAGAACAAAAGTGAGAAGGCACAGCTGTGGCCCCTGCTGAGACACACCTGGATTTTGTTGAAGAAGAATCCTGACTGCTACCAACCTGAGTCCTAGTGGTTCAGGGGAGAGGGTGTTGACCAGGAGCCAGGAGATGTGAGGGCCAGACCTGCCTCTGTAGCTTGAACAAGCCCCGCACCCTCCCTGGGCACAAGTCTGACCACTCAAAGTCTTGACCTTCACATCACTGAGGCCTCCTGAAGGTCTCTTTCTATGGGTTCTGGGCACTTCTAGTTGCCTGTCCCCCAGCGTGGTCCCTCAGCTCTCGCCATCCTGGGAAGCACAGCCACTGTCAGCAACAAGGCCATCTGGTTCTTCTCTCGCCCAGTCCACCCTTGCTTTCCTGCCCCCCTGCCACTTGCTCCAGTCACTTCTGTCAACAAAAAGAGGGATCTGCAACCTGACGGTTAGGTACCTGATGGTTGTCCCAAGGTCCACCCAAAGCCCACCTGCTGTTGGCCAACGAAGCTCCATGACCAATGGCCAAGGTCACATCCTCAGGGTCAGCCAGAATTGAGTAGTTTTGCCTCCCTAAAAATAAATAGCTACGAGGCAGTTGGCTTTGTCTTAGAGCATTTGAAATCCAAGATTCCCCCTAGGCTGCACACTGTCACCTGGCCCGGCCACTGAACTGGCGGAAAAGCATCAGAGGCTCACTGTGCCTCTCTGAAAGTGACCGTTTAGAAGAATCCTACATAAGTGTTTCCCCTCCTTGCTCCCTTCCTTCTGTCTGAAACTGCCACCCTCCAGCCAAGATCCCTTCCCCCACTTTCCGCCTGTCCATCCCAGCTCCTACCCCTCCCGACCAGCAAGTCTCTCCAACAGCCACTGACCTTCATCAAGAAACTTCTTCATTTTTAGAATCACTTTCTGGAATTCTTACCCTACCTGTTCAACTTCTCTGAAACCCTCACATTCCACTTGTCTGAAAACGTCTCAAGCAGAGGCTGCCCAACCTCCTGTCCTCCAGCTACAGATATCTGGGGACCAGAAGGGAGAAGTCAGCCTATCACTGGCTCACCACTTCTGCATTGGGACCAATGTCCCAGTGCCTTAACTAGACCACTCATATCAACCGGCGACAACACACACTTCAGAGAACACAGATTTCCTGGCCGCCCTGTCCTTCTCTCCTGCACAAGGTCCACATTGACCCCGAGGCATTTTCCAGCTCAGTCACTGTCTTCTCCCTCCACTTCTCCCACCCACAGCCAAGAACAAGCCTAGGACCTTGCATTTGGCCACCTCTGAAACACTGAACACTGAAACTGCCCTCGTAGTCTGTCTGCTCTCCGTCACCTCTGGCTGAACCTTCTCCTGGAACCCAGCACACCCTCACCTCTCCTGACCCTTGGGTCTTCTCCAGCCTGGCCCACCCGCATCCCTCACTTTAGCTCTTCTTGAACCAGCACCCACAGTCTCCCCACCCCTGGCCTCCCTGAGACAGAACCTAATAACCCACTACTGCCCATTCTCCACACACTCTGGGCTGCAGCACCCAGCAGAGAAGAAATGCCAGATGCAGATCCATCTTGATCTCAGCTACATCACACACATCCAACTGATCAGGGACTCAAGACTTGGAAACTTTTAGTTTAAGGTAAATAGTTATAAGCCTAGTAAGTAAAGTATATGTTAAAGCTTTTGTTTCATATCCTACAGATAAGGCCCAGCCTGGCTCCTGGGAAAACAGCCAACCTCCTGGGACACTGCTAAAGATTACCACCTGGGTTCGAGTGGAGGCATCCGGGCCTTTGTGTTCCAGGGACAGACTGATGACCACCCAACCACCTGCCTCTGGGAATAGTAACTGCCCAGGGTGTGAATACAGCAGTTTTTTAAATCTCATTTTCCCTGACTTTCAAAACCCCTCACCGCACTTTGTTCTCTATTATAAAAACATTGGCTTGGGAAGAAAATGTAAGATGGTCTGTTAGGGTGTGAACCCGCCGTCTTCTCAGATCGCCAGCCGTCTCAGCTGCAACAGCTGAGCTGCAACAGCCACCCCTGGTTCTTCCACTTGAATCTTGTCACACAAGACGTGGGCTTCGGGGTCTCCGGGACATGCAAAGGAAGGTGCACGGAGGTGGTTCTCTCACTGTGAGGTGTGTCACAATCACCAGCAGGGCTGTACCACACACATCACTGGGCATGCCCCACCCAAGAGCTCTCGACTCAGTAGTTCTGGGGTAGAGACTAAGAATTTGCATTTCTAAGGAATTCCAGCAGCTGCTGCTCCCAGCACTTGAGAATGAGTGAGGGAAATGGTGGGTATCTATGGGGGGAGTTCACCCAACAATTTCAGGGAGAATGAATTCCGCCTTGTTCATTGCTCTCTCCCCAGGGCCAGACACAGAGTGAGGCTTCAATGAAAATTTCTTGAACGGACAACCCTAAATCTGAAAATAAAGGCCCCACAGCCCAAGGCAAACCTCTCTTTTGAGTGAGACAGGGAAGTTCTGAAGGAGACGGCTGGTTCCTCCACCCTTTTCATTCCTTAACTCCAGGCACTGGGGTTCAGTTCAAACGATGTAAACCCTGCACCCCACCCCGTCATCCCCCTCCCCTGAGCGGTGAACCACCTCGTTGACATGCAGGCCACAGAGCTACAGGGCTGACTTCTGGATCACTGAGAAATGGGTCCGATTTGAAAATGTCAAGATCTCGTTAGCAATTCCAATGGCCACAGCGGTAATTATGCCTTTTCATGTTCTAGCATGTTACACTGCATCAAAACTGACACAAACGCCTGGTTTTATAATATCACAGCCTGGAAATAAATGTCCAAAATGATATGAAAATGTACTAGGAAGAGATTAATAACTGTTCTTCCAGGAGGAAAGATAGCCCTTTTCAACCAGTATATTATATATTTTTCCTCTTAAAAAAGCCTCTCTGATAGCATCTCTCCTTGAGGGGAACTGAATTATATTATCGCTCACAGGCGGTAATCAGTTCTGTCAGCGGCAGGGCTGAGCTGCTGAAGCAGGAAATGGGCGGGAGGCATTAGGGAGAGGCAGTTCCAAGGGGTGGACTCTGGAAGGGGCACTCCACCCCTCCACCCAACCCACCAGCAGCCCAGAATTTTTCTTGCTAGAGTAGAATTTGCACCTGCTAATTCAGAACATCTCGTTACAAAGCAGGAAGGTTGGAGAGGGGCAAAGTGGCCTCTGTGTACCCAGAAAGACCCTGTCTGGCCATCTGGGAAAGCATCCCTCTCCAGCAAAGAGCTAAGAGGTGTGGGCCCAAGGATGGGCCTAAAAAGCAACCATTTCCTGGGCCCCCTGCATCGAAGGTCCCACAGTACAGCTGAGTGAGACAGAAAGGACAGAGGCCTGCCACATGCCAAGGGTGGACTGGGCACTACATGTGCATTACCTCATTTAATTATTTCAACAGCCCTAGGAGGTTGGCATAGTTTCCCCCATTTTACTGATAAGAAAACTGAGGCACAGTGATATCGTCACTTTCCCAAGCCCACACAGGTAAAAGAGTTGCAGCATCTGGAATCTAAGCAGATCCCTCTGACTTCAAAGGCCTCTCTCTTCCAGTATTCCCTACCACACTCAAAGCAGCAAACGCTAAAGGCCACATAGGGACCCAGACAGGGTGCACATGTCTGAGCCAGAGGCAGCAAACTTCAAGGAGGCATCACAGCCAGTTAGCTCAGCCCCTGAACTTCATGCAGGAGGGGGAACAGTGTGGAGAGGATGCCCAAGATTAAATATTTAAGTGATTATAATTCAGATATCCTGACTCTCTCCCAAGGCCCAGGAAGACAAGATGGTCCAGGCAGACCTGGGCGATGCCCTGCAGCCTGTCTTCATGCTCTGTGACCTGAAAGGCCTGCCAGCCTCTCTCAGGGAGAGAGGCACCTTCCCCCTGCCCTGACCTCAGAGGAGGTGAGGGACACCAGGGGTGTCGACGAGCTCCCAGACTCCTGGCCACATTTGTAGTGCAGACCCAGGACATGGGGAGGAGATGTGGGAAACAGCACTGAACAGAGCATCGTGCCTAAAACAAACCAGCCATTTTCAAAAGATGGGAATCGGCAAAATTAATGAGGCTGATTACTGCCAGCTGCTTAAAGGAACTTGAAGACCTTTGATGTCAGTACATTTATGATGACAGAGTAATTAGAGCCAATTAAGAAAAATGAAGCTGAGAACAGTGCCGTCGGTTCATACTGGCTCAGTCTCAAAGGGCCCCAGACCCTCTCGGGAGTCCCCAGAACCGCTCTCAGGAGAGCAGCCTGCAGCCATGGCCCCTGTGGCCTCCCGGAGAACAGGATCAGCTGAGCAAGGTCAGAGCTGGCTCAGGCTGGTTTTCCCAATCAAACAGGCTTTGACAGAACGCAGTGAGGAGAAGGAGGTCCAGTTTAATCCAAAAGCAAGACTGTCTTGTCCAGGTGAGAACCAGAAACCATTCCAAAGAATTTCTTTCAACCAGGTGTGCAGGGATCATACAACGTAGCTAAGAGAGAAAGCCCTCAGTTAGATTTGCCCGATAGTGATTGACAGGAAAGCTGCATCTACAGATACAGAAAGTTGGGCAGATACAGACATAAACAGATGTAGGGTGTTGCCATTGAGTGTGGCCCCATGACGAGCAGCTTTTCTAACAGGAGGGTAGACTGAACCATCGACATGCGCTCACTCCAGCTTCCCTTTCCAACCAGACACACAGATTTGCAAGTGGTCCAGCCAGGACTGGGCAACTGTTCTTACCCCAAAATTCAAGATGTGGGAAAGCAGATGGATTTACAGCACAGGATGGCTCCTGACCCACAATTCATCTGCCACTGTCTTCTCTGATCTTCCCAGGGTTGTTGGAGAAAGGTATTCCCTTGGCCCTATTCATAGGCTGACATAGAGAACATTGACATAAAATTAGGAGAGCCCTGGAGAGTTCCCAGATGCCTCAACCACCCCAGCTTTCTGATCCCTGAAACTTGATACCAAGAATCAAACTCTTTACCCCACCAGGAGAAACCACGCTTAAAACTCCTCCAGGCATGGGGCATGAGTGCCAAATTCTGACTCAAAGGTAAATGGCTGCTAACTCTTATTCAGCCAAGATGCAGTAAACCAAGCTCAGGTCCAGCCATTGTCCTCATCTCCCTGGTCCCACTCCCCACAACAAGCCCAGGTGGGCCAGGGCCAGGGCCAGGGCAGAGTTCTACAGGGCTGAAAGTGAGGCAAATTTTCATCACAATTGAAATAAAAACAAAGAATAAACTCTGAAGCCCATTTTTTAAAGACCCACCCCACCAGATGGAAGTAATATGCACCTTTCAACCATTTAGTCACGGTCTGCCTTGTGCTCAGAGATCTTTAAGGCGAGAGGAGAGTGAAAAATAAACACAAGCTCATAAACGTAGTACATAGATTCTCCCCCAACAGGCTGAGGAAACCAAAGCACACGTGCTAATCCCACTGCTTGCCCTGACCAGCTGCTTCCACAGCAGGTCCCTCTGCCTCTCTGGGCCAATTCACGCATCTGTAAAGAAACAGAGCAGTGCCATAAGTTTCTTAAAGTCCATCGCCTCCGTGAGACTAAGGTTCTGCACTCAGCTCTGATTCTTAAGTACTTTTGCTGAAGTGCAATCACAGGGGGGAGAAAAAAACCTACAAGGACCAATGGATATGTTTCTTGGCCTAAAAGAACCATTTGTGCTGGAAAACGAACTGCATCCCTAATGTGAACATTAAATCAAGCAGCACCCTGAAAGCACATGTTCAGGGCCGCAAGAGACATGCGAGTCCAATTAAAATATTTAAGCTGGTTCTCTTTCTTCAGAGAATCACAAAGTCTAACTACATACACATGTCTGGCATTTTCTGGGGATCGTGATGAGGTTTTTGCATGAGTTGCTTGGCGTTTGAATTTTATTGGATCAATACCAGGTGTGGGTCAATGTAACAAGAACATTTTTTTAAAATCTGGTGTACCATTCTTTCCTTATGGTTTCTATGCCTTCTTTTCATTTCTTTAGCCGCTTTAAGCATACAGGACTTGTTCTATACTTCCCTTTACCCTGTTACTCTTTTCTCAAGTGCCCTCGTTCTCATAATGAGTTAGAGACCTTTGTTGGGTATTGAGGTTGATGCTCTATCTCCATGATACCAGGGCAGGCAACCAGGAATGCCATCGGATGAGGAGCTGCTGGGCCCTCCAGAAGAAATCACGAAGAGGACTAGGTATGAGGCTGAAACTTCCTTCATGTTGATGATGGAGAGCATCCTTCTATTTCTGAGGCATGTCCTGAGTAAGGAGACAAAAGTAACGTATATGAGTTAAAGACTACTGGATCTTAGGCCAGGAAAGTAGTTCCTTGGTAGCAGGAGTATACCTGTTAAGGGACGGTCTAAGCTGCTATAACAAAGAGACCCATAACACAATGACCTCCCCAAGTTGGAATCGTATTTATTTCTCACTTAACCCAGAGAAGTCATGCCAGGGCTAGGAGGACAGCTCTGCCATCCTCAACATGCAGCAACGGGAGATGTTTTCTCCCAAGCGGCACTGGAAGAGGCCATGGAACTTCCCTCCAAGCTGAGTTGGAGTGAGGGCAAAGGGAGCCTGACAGTGGGTCCCGCTCTCTTCCACTGGGCTCAGAATGTAGCAGCAACAGCAATAAAGACATCAGTTCTCACAAATAAAAGAAGCCCAGGAGTTAACACTACTAGATTTGGTAATAATGGCTCAACCATGTTGTCAAAGACACAGACTTCTTCTGTCTTCCTGCTTTGCCATCCCCAGGATGTCACTGACTTTCTATGAGAAAACATTTCCAGTCCTGCTACTCATGGTCACAAAAGGGCTGCTGAAGTACCACATAACCACATGCAAGGCAGACAGACAAAAAAGACTAGGAAAAGAGCCTTGTTCCTATAGCATCCTCTTTTTTAAAAAGATTTTGTTTATTTATTTTTAGAGAGAGGGAAAGGGAGTGAGAAAGAAAGGGAGAGAAACATCGATATGAGAGAGAAACATTGGTGGGTTGCCTCTCTCACACTGGCCCTAAACCCACAACCCAGGCGTGTGCCCTGACCAGGAATCAAACCAGCAACCTTTCACTTTGCAGGACAATGCCTAACCATCTGAGCCATACCAGTCAGGGTAACATCATCTTTTATTAAAGAAAAATACATTTCCCAGAAGTCTCCAGCAACCTGGCTCATTTCTTGTAAGCCAGATAAGCCTTATAGCCACCTCTGGTGTCATCACTGGCCGAGAGGAAGTGAATTGCCACAACTGCTAGGAAACTCAAGATCTGTTCTCTGGGTCAGGGGCTGGTTCACCTTTCCTGAGCCCATTGCTGCCTGCCCAAAAGTGGAACAAAACTGGGACCTGTCACCACACAAGCAACATCAGTTGCTCAAAAGGAGCGAATAGGACCGGTGGTTGAGTGGGCCATGTCCTGGCACAGATTGTTTTTGTTGTCACCTGGAATGAGTGCTCCGACAGCCTGGGCATTGAGAGGACAGGAAGAGCCAGTCCCAGGGAACCGGGCAGTGACAGAGGGCCAGAGCAGGCCTGGGACTTGCCCAAGGTTATTCATCTAGAATCTGGTAGGGAACTCCCAGACAGCTCAAGTGCCCAGGACTATAGTTGGGTTTTAGAGAGGGGGCTTTTATTTTTAATTGAGGTAAAATATACATAACATAAAATTTACCATTTTAAACATTTTCAGGCATAGAGTTCAGTGGTGTTAAGTGCATTCACACTGTTGGGCAACCGATCTCCATAACTCTTTTCATCTTGCAAAACTAAAATGTCACACCCATTAAATAATAACTCCACATTCTCTCCTCCACCCCCTGCACCTGGCAACCACCATTCTACTCTTGGTTTCTATGAGTTTGACTATGCTAGGTCCTTCATATAAGTGGACTCATATGTAAATACACTATTTGTCTTTTTGTGACCGGCTTATTTCACTTAGCTTAATGTGCTCAAGGTTCACCCACATAGTAGCATATTGCAGAGTTCCCTTCCTTTTTAAGGCTGAATAATAGTCCATTGTATGGATAGACCACATTTTGACAATTCATATGAAAGAGCACTTGGGTTTCTTCTTCCTTTTGGCTCTACCATGCGGCCTAGGCCACAGCACAGGTCAGGGACAGACATCAAAATGCCTGTGGACCCCGGTCCCCATCCAACCAGCTCTCAGCTGCCCACATCAGGGCCAGGGATACATTCTGAAGACACTGTCATCTCTCACTCTCGAGGTAGAACTGGTCCCTTGGCACAGCCAGACCCCTCAAGACGACTGTTGTGTTGACCAGCTGACACTACTGTCTGAAACACCACCATTCATGATTCATGCACAGTGGCTTTTTACACGGAGGCCAGCCATTCATGCCCCAGTGTGTTCCGAAAGCAAAAACCCTTCTCCCTGAGAGTTATCCTGTTGTGGGCCCTTAATCCCTTAATGTAATGGTTTTATATTGCACCCCACTTCCCATGTAACGTGCTTCCTTCTGAGGGAGCGCATGGGAGCGCCCTGTGGTTTAGTAAAGAAGAAAGGAGCAGCAGGCTGGGAGAAACCACACAAACAAAAGGCCTTTGCCACCATCTCCCCCAGCCAGATTAGCCTTACAAGTCTCACAGCTTCAGAAAGGGAAATCTTTAACCCAATTATGTCAAACCCCACTGGATACATTTGATCCGGGGAAAATACCATCTCTGGCAACCATAAAGAATATTAAGGTATTAGCAGTCGTCATTTTAGAATTGCATTGGAAGGGGAGCTGGAAATAATTGCACATCAGTTGCTCAAAAATCAGCAGTAAAAGAAATTTACATTAGTGTATAAATTACCCTCTCAGCAATATAAATTAGGATTTTATACCTCCTAATGACAACAGCACAGGCCCTGGCTGTGCTAGGCAGAGATTTGCTGGAGGAAGGAGTGGCTGTGCTCTGAATCCAGCAGGCACCGGGGCCTCAGTGCTGAGCTGGGGAGCAGAAGTGATTTGCATATGACTGTCACCCGCCTGGAAGCCGGCACTGCTGGAAGATTCTCCAGTCAGCAGAGCACCAGGGAGGCAGGCAGACCCTGGGCAGGCTCTGCAGAGAACAAAAGTAATTTGCCTCCCTTGCCCCCAGCAGCACATACAGCCTCCTCCCCCCTTGGAATGAGAAGGCTCTGGATTTACTTGGAAAGCTGTTATGTTATCAACACTTCTGTTAAGAACATTTGGTGGCTTCAGCCACAATTCTCCAGCTTTGTAGCAGGACAGCCTAAGAACCTGGGACCACCTTTACTGGAAGGACCAGCAAAATACACTCAGAAACCCCTTAAAATTGGGAGGCCAGAGCCCAGGACAGGAAGAGTGAGTGGATGGGGCAGGGTGCAACGAATGGGGAGGTCTTCCCGTGGCAGGTAACAGAAACCAAAGGCAGTATCATTTCACAGGCCAGCAGGCTGGAGCATGAAGACTGCCTCTGGCTTCAGGGATAAAGGATCATGAGCTCATACTCTATCCTACTCTATCCATCACCACATCTACCTACCTACCTACCTATCTATCTTCCTATCATCTACCTGTCAATCCACCCATCTGTCTTTCAGGTCTATATGCCTCCTGTGCTGCCTTCTTTCTCTCTTACTGCATAGACTGACTTTTTCCATTCAGCCACAGAAGATGATTGCCAAACAAAAGAAAAATCAAACAAAAACAAATAAGCAGAGCTGTTTTTCTCAATCTCAGGGAGGGACTTTGATTGGCTCTTGTTGGTTACATGCCCCTTTCCCTGGTTCAATTAGTGTTGAGAGGAGATGGAATATTACAATCAGCTGGGCTTGGGTCACAGGTTCTCCTATCATTTGAGTGGGTGGTAGTGGTGGCCATGATGGATTTACAGTCCCTCCAAACCCACTCAGAAAGGGAGGATAGCAGTTCTCTCAGAAGAAACAGGGGTGCTGGGCCCTGTAGCAAGTGGTTTGTCCAAAGGGCCCAAAGAAATCAAGTATGGAACCAGAAACAGGATCCTGCTCCTCTCTCTGTGGTCCTGAGTACTTCCTCCAGGCAGCGCGCCCAGTGAGCACCATGGAGGTTTGGAGAGCGATTGAGCGAGGGAAGAGGCAACCTCACTCAGCATGCTCTGTCTCTTGACCATTTAGAGACAACAGCTCATGTACTAGTTCATGGGAGAGAGAAAATGGAGCACAGCGAGCCACGAAATACAGCTGGGCTCCGGCAAGCTTGTACATCTATGATTTTAAACACCTCCCCAAGCAATCTCAGTGAACACCTAGGGTCGAAGGCTCTGGGCTAAGGCACTGGGGTCTCCAGAAAAGCCCTGTTCAAAATGCACACAGGGTCAGCACCACATCACACAAGCAGGAGTTGTACTGTGTGGTTTCCGGTGGGATCTGTGTAGTATTAATGGGTTAAAGTCCTAGAATCACTGACTCTTTCAGCCTTCCCCAGGAAGAGGATGCTTTCCACGGGACCCATTTCAGATCTGAAATAGGAAAGGACCTGGCAAAGGTCATTCCAAGGTCGTGGCTGAGATAGGACTAGAACCCACATCTCTAAATTCACTCCTCTGCCTTTCTGGCCACTCATCCACAAAAGAGAGATGGCAGCTAACTGGCATCTCCTGACCCACTGCCTTGACCTCATTTTCCTCCCAATTTCACCTGTGGCTTCCCTGCCCCTTTCCTGTGGGACTCCAGGGAATCTGGGGGGGACTTCTGGAACCGGGGAATGAGAGCCAGTAAAAAATATCTGGAACCATGACTGCTTGTTTCTGTCACGTTGGAGTCTAACATCTCCAATTGGATCAGAAAACCTTTGAGGAACCCAGGGTGACAGTGAGATTATGGGGAAATGTGCCCCCAGGAAGCACGAAGGAGCAGGGTTGGTGCCTGTCTGCCTTGCTGTGTACAAGCTGTATGAGAGCATCCTAATTACTGGGGATTCTGGAGCCTCGGTATCCTCTGCAAAAATGGAGATCCTGGCACCTCCCCTCCAGGGCAGAGGTGAGGACAGAGGAGGTGACCTGTGCAAGGATCTAGGCCCTGAACCTGGGGGAGGCCTCTGGCTTCCTGCGTCTCTGGGACCAAGGCCCAACGCTTGCCCTCTCTGCATCACCAGAGCCAGGCCCTGATTGACTGGCTGATTAATTAATGTGGAGACCAGATCTCCACGAGGATGTTTTCTGATGATTAAAAAAAAAAATCCCTGGAGAATAAAATGTTATGTGTCACTTGTCAACAAAGCCCAGCACTTTTCAGTGAAATAAGCATCTGATTCTGGAAAAACTTAATTAAAACTGCTGTTGGCACTCAAGTGATTTACACCGTCATCCCCAGCCTGCGCCTGGTACTCCCTGGGGAGACACCAATTATCTCCTGGGGATGTTGTGAAATTCTCAGAATACTCCTCTAAACAACATGAATCTTTCATTTATTTTAACTTTTTAAAAAATCAGATCATGCAGCAGTTTTTCCAGGGGAAAAAAAATCCTCCAAACTTGAGAGCCAAATGAAACCTAAAAACAATGGAAGGCTCTTGCAAACAGACCCAGGAGGCCAGGTCCAAACTCCAGTGCTCATGTTTCAGAAAACACTGGTTGAAAGCCCACTGTATGCTAGTCACTGAGAAAATCTTAGGTCCACTCTTTTCACCTTGAACTTGAGAGGAAATGAGCTTTGTAAACAGAGGTGGTTGGGCTCTTGGTTTCCCTGCCCGAAGCAACAAAACCTGTATTGTCAGCTTCTTGCATGAACCCAGAGTGGCAAATGCCCCCAGGGGAAAAGCGGCTGCAGATCGTCAGCCCACCTCTGTCCCTAGAGGTTCAGCCCCTCTGGTCCTGGTTGCTTCCACAGTTCTCTTGCCTTTAAACAGTTTTTCTTTTTTTTTCCCAATTGTTCTTAGCAAGACTGTTGACTTGCCACATATTATCCTATCTTCCCCAACAAGTGCAAGTTCAAAAGTGTATATTTGTGGGCAGGAAGTATAGTCCTGAGCTGATGTGGAATAAATTTGCTCATGCCTCCATTCAACATTTGTTATGTGACAGTTAGTGTCTGCAGGCCCATCACTTTGTGGGAAAGGATACCTCCCCATCAGAATGTTGCATGCCAAGTTGTTAAAAAAGGCTGAACCTCCACCCCTCCTGGCTGCTGTAGGACCAGTTTTCCTACCTTCTTGCTGCTCTTTGGGCAGCATTTACGACCCCATTTCTTTTCTAATCTACCTTCAAGGCTCTTTGTAACCTGGCTTCAACTGGATAAACAAAGTGTTGTGTAAGAATGGTTAATACTCGGCAATATATTATCTTTTCCATGCACCCATGACAGGCATCACTAATCAACCATGGGGATTTCCCTCAGGTACCACCTCAGAACCAGCCCTGGGTGAAAGCGATAATTCTTAGCCCTCTCCACACCTGCCCAGACTCCACACCTGCCCCTAGCTCCTAGTGCCTGGTAGTTGAGCTTCAGCCCTTGACTTAGACCTCATCTGCTCTGACCTTCCACATGCTTTATCCCATAGCTGTAGATGACCCCTGGGTTGCAAACTTTCCACTTGCTTCAATCACTTGTTGCTAGTCTTAGTCCAGTTTCACCCTTCCCTGGTGAGAGTCCCTCTCCTATCTACCTGGTAAGGCTCAGCTTCTTACCCTTTATTCAGAGCCCCTTGACCCTCTTCCCAACAGTCTGGGCACCAACTCCTGCATCACCCTTAAGGCTACCTTATAACCCAGTGCTTCAGACTGGCTACATTTGAACCATGGATGAGGAGGTCTGACTTTAGGCCCAGCTTTGCCACCAGCTGTGGGACCTCGATGAGCAATCTCCCTTCCCAGACCTGTTTATCACCCCATGGAAATCAAAGGGTTAAACTACATTCAGGATGGCAAGTACCTGACAGGCATGCTGTCCTTCCTATTCTAGAATTCTTGGCAGACATCATTAATCAATTGTGAAACTCTCTCCCTCTCAGTTCAGACCCCTAACCCAGGAAACTGCTCCAGTCAGAGTATGTTCACGGATAAAATGTGTTTGCCATCCTGATTGTTTGTCCCACAGCAGCTCTTTGAAACCAACTGTCTCTCATCTCTTTAAACGCTCAGTTCTAGCCATTCCCACATGTGGGAGGCAGGACAAAGATGTTTATGTCCTAATCCCCAGAACCTATGACTATGTTACCTGAAATGGCAAAAGGGACATTGCAGGTGGGATTGAATTAAGGATCTTGTAACGGGGGAATTGTCCTGGATACCCAGGTGGTTCCAATGTAATCACAGGGTTGTGATACCCAGAAGGCAGGAAGATCGGAGTCAGAGAGAAGATGTAAGGACACAGCAGAGATAAGAGAGAAAATGCTTCATGGCTGTGGAGATGGAAGATGAAACCATGAGACAAGGAGAACCTAGAAAAAGCAAAGAAATTTCAGGGAGGTACGCAGCCCTGCCAACACCTTGATTTTAGGCTTCTGATCTCCAGAACTGTCATGAGAACAAATCTGTGTTGTTTTAAACCACTAAGTTTGTAGCACTCTGGTACAGCAGCCACCAGAAGCTACTCTGGCAACCCCCCACCAGCTCCCACCTCTAGAACTCTGTGCCACAAGGCTCTGCCTTTCCTCCATGAGCCATCCGAGGCACCCGTGTGGAGGGTACATGTTCTCTCGCCTGTTGCACAGTTACCCTGTGTGCTTTGCAGAGACCACCAGCCAACCGTGAACCCCACAGGGAAAGAGCTGTGACTTGCACCCTCACATTTCCATGGTGCCTGGCAGCAGAAGGAAACCCACAGGGATGGGCTTTGGACATGTCTGGGTTTGAATCCTGGCTCTACCCCTAACTGTGTCACTTTGAAGATTCTATTTTCTTGTCTGAAAAAAAATGGGCAGAGGGACAGTACCTAAAGGGGTGCTGCCAGGGTTTAGTTAAGTGCCATTCCGCATTGGTCCCAAGGACTCATGAATGACACAAGGAAATCTGTCATTTTCCTGACACACTGATTTGATCATGAATACCATGGGCCCAGCATAGCCTCACAACCTCACCTCTCCGTCTGCTTGCCTCTTTCCTAATCCTCATGACAACCCTGTAGACACGGGTAATCCCACTTGACAGGTATGAAAACTAAAGAAATTATTTATGACCTTGAGTACGCAGTCTTAAGACTGTATAAAGAAGTGCTTACAACCTCAGACGTTAAAGTCAGTCTGAGTTCAAATCCCAGCTTCAGTACTTATTAGTTGTATAACCTTTGGCAGATTACTTAAACTCTCTATGCCTCAATTTCCCCTCTGTAAAACAGGAACAGTAATACTGTCCTACCTCATAGGTTTCTGTGAGAATTTCGTGACCAATGACAGATAGGAGGCCTCTTCCTTTTGCCCCTCCTACACAAGTTTTTGAGATATTTTCCCAAAGTCAGCTGACTTGTACAGATTTCTTCCAGTTCTAAATGTTGGGGTTCTACATACATCCTGATTTGTTAAGGACTAACTTCAAAGCCCACTCTGGACCTCGGCTACAAGGAAGATGAGGCCTGCAGCCTCCTCTAGCTCCCCACTTACCTCGGGACCCAGCTGTTCTTCTTATCTGCTAGGTCATGTTCCCTGCACTGCTTACAGTGTTACCTTGGAGTCTGTCTGCCAGCTCCAGAGAGCTAACAGAATCCTCCTGGGTATGTAGCAACCTGCCTTTGCCTAGGTTTCATATACCAGCCAAGGCCCATGAGTCAATGCCACTAGATAACTCCTACCACAGCTCTTAGCACTGACCTCAGAGCTCCAGCTTCCACCCCTTTGTGCCTGGCTCTCCTAGGGCCTGGAATCACTGGAAACCAGAACGAGCTTCTCCCATGACTCAGGGTATGATGAATAGGTATGGAGACCCAGAGACACATGGACCTTGCAGAACCCAAAGGCCCCGACTGTGGAATCATGAAGCAGAGATCTGTACTAGAGCTGATAAAGTCTAACCTCCCCTCTCTCCTCGGAGAACACAAGGATCCTTCTGTTCTACCTTTATGTCACAGCAGACACAGAACCTGCTGTACACAAGGAGTTCAATAAATGCTAGAGATGGGTGGATGACTAGGTGGATAGACAGATACATGAATGGATGGATGGATAGATGGATGGATGGATGGATGGATGGATGGATGGATGGTTGGATGGATAAATGATTAGGGGGATGGACGAATCATTGGATGAATGAGTTAGTGAGTGAGTGAACAAATAAATAAGGGAATGGATGAAACATCTGCTTCCAGGCAATTAAAAAATGTTATCATCAGATAAAAAGAGTTTGAGGCTTCAAGGACTGGTGTGTGAGATATTTGGGATTGGAAGATGGAGTCAGGGAGTGGCAAACCACAGCATGAGACCCATGCTGTCCCCAAGGATAGTTAGAGCCCCGAGCCTGGCCCTGCCCAGCTGTTAAGTCCAACAGAGACCTCATGGATGCCACCCAGATCCTTCGAGAAACCGGCCTGAATCCCCAGAAGCACGAGACTCAAAGCCATGACTTGCTCAGAACCATTGTATGGCCCAGACTAGGGTTTCCTCATCCACCAAAGCAATTTGAAGAGCTAAAAACACTGTGTCCTGATTGAAGAGATGTTCTAGGACGTCTCCAGTCCTGCTTTACCCATGGCTCAGCCAGCTCTGTGGGATTAACCAGGAAGGCTCATCTTAAGTGACCCTTTAAAGGACTCCATTCATCATTGAAAAAAAAAAAAAAAGGTGAGAAGGAGGATAAAACAGAGACAAAAAAATTAAGGCTCTAGACTTTAACCACTCACTAGCTGTATAACATTGGGGAAGTCATTAAATAATGTCATAGTTTCCTGACCACAAAGCGACTATAATTCCCATCTCATGAGGCTATTTCAGGGAGTAAATGGCACAGCGTCTGGAAAGCCCCCCACAGAAGCACCTGCACATAGTAGGTCTCCACTGGTGATGGCAGTGACAGTGGTGATGATGTGAAGATGCTGACAGTATGGTTCCTGATGGGATATATAATAAAGTATATATTTAATCTTTGTTCTTGGCTCCTGACACAAATCTTCAAAAATTCTTGGAATTTCTTGAGTGAGAAGAATGTCTTCTATTATTTATAATGAGTCCCTTTAGACTCATGTCAGAGGGGCCCCTAGGCAGCTTCAGGATGGGGATTGGGCTCCAGAAAAACCAATCTGATTAAAGAGTTGGAACTTTCAGTTCCACCCCGACCTCGGGTGGGGCAAGAGACTGGAAATTCAGTTTAAACATATGGCCAATGAATTCATCAATCATGCCTTTACAATGAAAATTCAGTTTAAAACTTTGAAATGAGGAGGCTGGGGGAGTGTCCAGGTAGGTGAGCATATCCACGTGCTGGGAAGGTGGGGGGGGCAGGGAAGCTCTGTGCCCCTCCCATAGCTGGCCCTGTGTGTCTCTCCCCTCTGGCTGTTCTGGAGCTGCATCCTTTCTAATAAAACTATAATCATAAGTATAGCACCTTCTTGAGTCCTGAAAGTTGTTCCAGCAAATCACCAAAACCGAGGGGCAGTTGTGGAAACCCACACATTTGTAGTCATCCAAGCAGAAATATGGATGGCTTAGGGAGACTCTAAACTTTCAGCTAGCACCTGACGGGGAAGGGGCAGTCTTGTGGGTTGAGCCTTGAGCCTGTGGGATCTATGTGTAGTTAGCATCAGAAGTGAATCAAATTGTAGGACACCCAGCTGGCTTTGGAAAGCTGGGAGTCAGAGCAGAGCATGTGAATGGGAAGCAGACCAGGAACTTGGGAAGTGAGTCCAGAGGAGGGGGGAAGAGAGGAGAGCTCCTAGTTGAAGGTTTCAAAGCCTGCTTCTTCTCTCCAGCTCCCCCATGTCCCACCTTTGCTAAGTCCTAGGAGACAGAAAGACTAGATGAGTATGAAGTGCAGGCATGGCCAGGACCATGACTGATGAGACAGGGAGGACCTCAGGTCCTGCTTGCCCGTCCCAAGTTGAGGACAAGTCCCCCTGCCTCAATTTTTTGCACCCTCCACAGCCACCCTTTGTTCAATCTGCAGATTAGTGATTCTGCAGAAAGAGGGGTGGGGCCCTGGACAGATGAGGGAGACAGGCCCGAGAAGATAAATGACCCGAGAGTGGCAGCCATCCTCCCAGCAACGTGACAATGCTTGGGAAGATATATTCCAAGGAAGATCTGTTTCGTGACAAATTTCCCCCCAGAGTAACACTCCATTTAAGTGTTAATAGCGGAATCCATAAGAAAAAAAAAGTTTCCTCTGAGCAGAGTGTATTCCTCAGGGGCCACTTTGCTTCTTGCTGTGGAGTTATGACCCTCCAAGGAAGGCTGTCTTCCCATCAATTGCAGAGGGTCTGAGTTTGACAGAACAGGACAAACATCTTTCAGCCAGGAAGGCAACAGAGAAAATGAGCAGGGGAATATGGGGGGAGCCAGTAGCCAAAACGGTTCAGTGAAAAGTGGGTCTGGGAGACCTAGATTTAAAACCCTAATTTATTCTCTACCAGCTAGATGACCTTAAGCAAGTCAGCCCTTCTTTCTGCCCTGGTCTTTAGTTCCCCCCTGGGCATAATGCTATCCACGCATAGTGTGGCTGGAGAACAAACTAAAGTGATGCATATTAAGATTTTTTGGCCCAAAAGAGGTACTCAGTCATGTGTGTGGACTCCATGCTGTTCCAACCAATCTCCCCCAACAGAAACACCAGGAAAGCACTGTGCCAGCTCAGGAGCTGGTCCTCTGAATCGAAGCACTGCTGCAAGGGGTCAGAACCTGTGAGCTAGAGGCATGGGGGCAGGGGCAGGGCAGGTCTCTCCACACTGTTACTTATCTTTCAGTATTCTAGGACAATCACACCTTCCTCTCACATTTTCCTTGGCCAATCTGCCTAATGCATCTGTCTCCTTTCTCAAAATGCTTCCACCATGTTTGCAGATGTACGCAAACCTCTAAGCTGGTTCCCAAGCTAGAGCACACATCAGCATCACCTGGAGAGGGGGGAGGGGAGCTTGTGAAAACACAGGTCCCACCCTAGCCCGTGTGACTCAGTTGGAGCACCATTTGTACTTCTTAAGGTCACTGGTTCAATTCCTAGTCAAGGCACATGCCTAGGTTTAGAATTTTGTCCCAGGCTAGGGCCCAAAAGAGAGGCAACTGATCAATGTTTCTCTCTCACCTCAATGTATTTCTCCCCCGCCCTTCTCTCTAAAGTCAATAAGCATGTCCTCGGGTGAGATGATAGATAGATAGATAGATAGATAGATAGATAGATAGATAGATAGATACAGATCCCTGGGCCCCTTCCCCAGAGTGTGGGATGCAATAGAATTTGCACCTCTAACAGGTCCGCAGGGGGTGCCCAAGGTGCTGGTTCAGAGAAGGCTCCGCTCCTTTCCAACGAGGACAGCAGCAATCTTTGTGTTCACTGAGCCCGCTCAGAAAGCCATTCCGCACAATCACCCAACCTCCATCCATCTCCACGGCCTCTGTTTTTTCCTATCCAAAGTCTGTTTGGGTTAAAATCCACATATTTGGGAGGGGTGTGGTGCCCCCAAATCCACTCTGCTCTTTTCTGGTTGGCCCTTCCTCTAGGGGGTGCCACCACCCCGGACAGTACCTCTTAGGCCCCTGCAGTATCAGCCAGCTTTGAGTGAACAGAAGGCAGGGACGTAGATTCAAGCATTACCAGGCTGTGCAAATATGCTGTGATTGCCCCCCAGGAGCAGACTAATAATTACTACCTTTAGGCAGGACTCACTGTGTGTGAGGTCCTCCTCTACGTACCACTGCACTCATGTTAACTCCCTGAATTCCCTTCAGCAAACCCTGAGGGAGGGACTTCTTCATTCCATTTGATAGATAAGAAGATGGAGGCACAGAGAGCCTAAGCAGCTTGTCAAGTTCACGCAGGTTGGAAATGGCAAGACCAGGACTGGGCATCAGTCTGGCTCCAGAAACCAGTCAGCTTTGAAAGCTAACGACCCCAGGTTGCTCCTTGCTTAGCTGAACTCAGATTCACAAACACACATAAAATGTGTGTGTCAAGGTTATTTTTCCATCTCAACCATCTACAGGGGAGTAGGCAGCAAATCAGTGGCCTCTGATCTTACCGCCATCGTTAGGGGACTGTGTGACCCTGAGGTCAGGGTCACCATATGCAGTACGCAGCTAGTTTACAGCACAAAGTCACCCAATCCAGTGGACAAGCAGAGGCTGAGACCCAGAGATTCACTCTGTTCACCAACTCTTGCCCCTGTGTCTGTCTGGAGGGGCAGCCTTTTTCTAATTCTCGCACATGACTGAAATAGTCCTACTTAAATCGTTTCCTTTTGCCGGTCTCAGTTTCCGCACCTGCAACCCGACAGAGTTCTGTTGAGATGACTTCTAGGCCCCTTGCAGCTATGAAAATCTCTGCCTCAACAATGAATCACCATGTGGGCTCACCAAGGGGCTGTTCCAAGCCGTCTTGGCCATAGGCTGCTGTTAAAAGCACTCAAGCTGGCTTTTTTGGACTAAATCCCCAATAATCTGTTCCCTCTCCCTCCTGAGAGCTCTGGCTGAAGCTGTGGATTTGGATCACACAACTTCCTCCCGGCCATCTCTTCCTGGCTTTCATCATTTTGCTCATTGCTGCAGACGTGCGCCGAAGTACAGCATACAAAAGCTCCCACTAGAACGGAAAACAGAAACATCTGCCGGTGTCCGTGGGCAGCTGGCTGTGGGTGTCCGGCGGCAGAGACGTTTGCACTGAATCAGCTCCCGCTCAGATCTGCACACAGCTCTGCAAGCAATAAACCTTCCAGACGGGACGGCTTCATTGCAGTAGGAGAGCGTTGGCTGGGCTTCAAAGGCCGCTGTGGAAAGTGCAGGAAGAAGAAATGACTTGGAGTGGGAACGCCCCAGGAAGCATTATTGCCCTCCCTCCTCTGATCTCTGCCAAGTGTCTCCGGTTTCTAGCTAGCACAGCATAGCTTATTTTAGCCATTTCTTCTTCCCTTCTGTTCTTCCACAAACATTTACCCAGCACCTCCCCCATACCAGCCACTGTGTCAGTCTACACATGCCATCAGCAATCCAGGTCCCATCCGGGAGGGGCCCACATGGTACTGGGAGATAGAGCTTTATAATCAATTAGCTGCTATCCGATGGGAGGGTTGATGTCATTTTAGCAACCACCAAATAGTACCATTGTTGAACATAATCCCTGCGAGGCTGAGTGAAGGATCAGGAAGAACATGGGTTAGGGAACCCTGCAAAACTGGTGTTAGATGCCCAGTCCACCATCGCCATTCCTCATTCTAAAATGAATATGCTGATAGGACCTCACGCTTCCTGGGTTTTCCCAGCTCATTGCAATCCCCTGCTATTTCCACCACCTGTTAAGAACTATCAGACCCATCTGTCCTCACCCCATAACCACTTTTCACCAAGTTTATCTGCAGAATCCAGAGCTCACCAGCCACTGAAAACAACGGGCTGCAAGAACAAAGTGGCACCAGAGAGGCTTTCCAAAGTTCGGGGCCAGCTGATCCCACCATTCTTCTTCATCATCCTTGACCCCTGCCAAATGCACACTTCTCCCATTGCTCCTGCCCATCTGGGGCCCCTCTGCTAATGACCCACCCTCCCACCACCTGGAGTCCTCACGATGAAGAAAACTTGCTCTCCTTGATCCTCAAAGCCTCCACACAATGCTGCATTTACAACTTGCCTTAACTCTAATTCAGGGTACAGAACAGTCTTAATGACAGAGTGGCCAATGGTATCGAATGGCCCTGAGAGACCATAGAAAATAAAGACAGAAAATTGTACTTGGGATTCAACAGCAAGGCCATTGGAGAACTCAGTGGAGCCAGCGTTGGGGGAACAAATTCAAAAAGCCAGATTGTGGTGGGTTGATCTGTGGGTGGGAGCCGAGCTAAAGTGAGGGAGTAGAAACAGTGCTCTCCAGTATGAGCAAAGGGCCAGCAGAAGACACCGATGGAAAGCCACCTTAGAGAGAATGCTGTGCCTTGAGGAATGCTCTCTCTCACCCCATGATAACTGAGCCCATTGGTGAGCATATAGACTGGCATATGCTGCACATCACAGCCTGAAGAGACCTTAGGGACTTAGCCTGGCACACTCACTCCACAGGTGAGGAAACTCAAGACCAGAGAGGCCAGGTGTCCTGCCAAGGTCACACAGCATGCAACTGGAAAAACTACTGCCTTCTCATCCTCTGAACTCGGTTGTACTTACTGTGCTGTGCAAATCAATTCCTTGAAGTAAAATAAACCATGTGTGTCTAGGGGCGTCAGAAACATGGGAAGGTGTGTAGAGAGTCTGTTTGCACAATGACTTGAGGCAGAGTTCATCCTGGGAGAGGAATGATCTCGGAACAATGAGCCCAATCCTCAGAAGGGAGGGGTAACTCGGAATGTGACACAGCAGCAGCGTCACATGGTGCCAACCCTTGCTGATCCCTCAAACTCACATCTGAGTCCTTCGAAGACAAAGAAGTTCTCCTTAGAACCCAAATGACTTATTTCTGTAAAATTCTGCTATGACCTTGGAGCACAAGCCACACCTTGGGGAGGAGTCTCTACTTGAGGGTACTACAGAAACCTGATGCCTCCTCCACCACTGAGCCACAGGGCACATCACAATGGATACCCGCCATGTCCACTCGGCCATGAGGGCTGAGCCAGAGCCAGGGAAAGCCTGGAGAGGCCAGCACTGATGGCAAATGACAGAGCCTGGGAGAGGCTCAGGGGGCCCACAGGCCCATCGGGGACACACTCAGGGCACAGTGGCAGTGCCCAGTGAGGGAGAGCGGGTCAGTGGCCAGGCCTGGTAGAGCCAGGCGCAGTCATGAGCCATGTGATACATCCCTGAGGGCTCCAGAAACACATGGGGAACAGCAAAATGCAGGGAGCTAGAGGCCTACAGCAGCAGTTCACGCGCCTACGAGTGAGCCATGGGGCCGGTCGAAACTCAGGTTACAAGTAAGAAAAAAGGTTGATAGAAAAAAAACCCACACTTATGGCCATGTCCATTTCCACTCTGTCCACACTTTGCTCATGTGACTCCTGGGAATACCTCTCTTCTCTCCTTCTACTTATCTACATCCCTCTGCCAAGGCCAAGCCAGGCCCCTCCCAGGATCTTCTGTCCCGCTGCCCTCTCCTTCCTCTGAGGCCTTGTGTGGACAGCATCACTGCCAGCATCAGCGGGGTGCTGGGGGAGGCTTGACTTGGTCTCTTGCTTTGACGGTGTGTTCCTTCCCCCTGCCAGCTGACAGGTCCCAAGGAGGCTGGGACAACCCCCTCTGCTTCCAGCACAGGCCTGGCTTCCAGGACCGCTCTTGAGCCTGTGTGAACCCAAACCTGATCACACCTTCAGAACCATGAGACAACAAAGTCCTGCTATTTAAGTCACGCAGTATGTGGTATCTTGTACAGCAGCCCTAGCAAGCCAATACATTGGTCATGCTGCCTTTGAGTGGCTTTTCTATTCCAAGTCATAAATGAAAATGACTCTTCACAAAGGGCCTTTGTTCCCTCTCCTTCTGTAGGTCCCCGAATGGAAGCATTGATTTCCCTGTTGGCATTTTATTCCTGATGGTCTTCAACACGCTCAGCATCTCTAAATACCTGGCCCAAGAAAAGGAACGCTGAGACAGGATATGAACATGCAAGCGCCTCTCAAGTCTCTCTTCGCTCGCCTCCCACGCTCACCCTCCACAGTCATGCCTGTGCCTGCCAGCCCCACCTGTCTGCTGTTCTTGAGATAGTTCCACCTGAACCAGGTAAACTAAAACCCCAAATCGCCCTTCTTCCCTTCTGCATCTCCTAGCCTCTCCCTGTCACATTCTGAATTCTCTCAGGAAGTCTCAGTGGACAGAATTAAGGGCAATTCAGCGGAAATCTACAAGGGGTTCTCTAAATGTAGATGAAGCTGTGGCTCATGCACAGTGTTGAGCTTTGATTTATCATCACTTTAATACCTCAGCAAGTGAAGGGCACTCTCATAAACCATTACCGCAGCCTTTAAATGGAGAGAAATCATTTCCCTTGTGCCAGGGCAATGAAACTCCACTCTCATGATCTGCAGTCCAAGAGGCAATCTTCAGGGGGGTTAAGAGTATTAATACAAACAAAGTAAGGTTCTTTCGTACCCTACCGAGCAGACCACTTCACAGCCTCTAACATGCCTATGTTCAGGGCAGACTCGCCCTCCACTCAGAGAAGCGCCTTACTCCTGCAGCAGGCCAGTGGAAGGAACTGTCAGCTGAGCCATTCAGATCCTTCTTCCAGGGGCCCCTGTTGCCCAGCTAAGGGGCCGTGGTCAGCTGGCAGCCTCCAGCTACCCACTCCTTCAAAGTCGGTTCAGAACAGCCTCACTTTGTTCATTAGATTCCACATACGAGTGAAATCATATAGTATTAGTCTTTCTCTGACTGAATTATTTCATTTAGCATAATGTCCAGGTCCACCCATACTGTTGCAAAGAGTAAAACTTTCTTCTTTTTTATAGCCAAGTAGTATTCCATTGTGTGAACTAACAAGCACAATAGAGACAGACTCATAGATAGGGAGCAAGATGACAGCTAATGTGAGGGAGGCTCAGGTGGTGGAGGGGTTCAGCAAAAAGGAAAAAGGACTCGTGGACATGGACAACAGTGTGGTGATTGCTGTGGAGAGGAGGTATAAGGGGACTAAATGGTAATGCAAAAAAAATACAATTAAATAAAATACGCCCTTGCCCAAGGTCATGCCATTCCCAGGCAGCCCAGACCAGTGACTGAGTGAGGCAGAGATATAAAGTCCAAGCCATATTGGCCCAACAAGGGACAGCTCTGAAGGGCAATGCTTTCTCCAGAGTACCCACCAGAGGCATCACCATTCAACTTCTTGTGCCCAAAGCTGTTTCTTTCCCCTTCCTTCTGTAGGTGTGATCCCTAATAAACACCTTGCACCCCAAATTCCATCTCAGCATCTGTTCCTGCAGCGTGAAACAGGTTTAGTGAGGATGCCACAAAGAAGCTGGGAGCCGTGGCTAGAGCAACTGCTGGCCCTGGGTGGAGGGGAGTTTTCAGGGGCAGTGAGTCTGTTCTGCGTTGGAGGGGTTACTGCTATCCTGCTGAAACTTGCATGACACCAAGAAATGCACCCAAAAAATGGGCTGTACCAGGAGACTAGAGAGGAAGGCAAACTCAGGTGCTGTGGGCCATCCCCCATCGCATGCTGGGGATGAGAAGGAGTAAAGACACATTGGAATTGCAAGGAGATGACCTGGTTGGGAGAGGAAGGAAGTGAACTCAGTTCTGACTATATTAATTCCAGTGGGACCTGGATTGGAGGGGAGAGGGAGGAGTGAAAGTCTAGGAAGTGGGGGATGAAAAGGTATGGAACTCTGAGCAGCAAAAATCTCTGGAGATACAGATCTGAAGGGCACTAGCACTTGATGATGCATTTGGGAGCACTGTAACACAGAAGCCTGCCCGGGAAGGGTGCAGCGTAAGAGAAGGGATGGGCACCGAGAATAAGCATTGATTGGTTCCAACCATAAGACTCTGGGAAAGAAATTCCTGTGGGTAGAGGTGGTCACCCAAGAGTTCCCCAAAGACAGGGGTCTTGAGCTGAGCCTGGAGGGATGGATAGTTAGAGACCACTTTTAAATCATAATGAAGCCCTGGCCAGGTGACTCAGTTGGTTGGAGTATCCTCCCCTATACTGAAAGGTTGCGGGTTTGATCCCCAGTCAGGGCACATGTGGGAGACAACTAACTGATGTTTCTCTCTCACATCAATGTTTCTTTCTCTGTCCCTTCCTCTCTCTAAAATCAATAATAAAATATCCTCAAGTTTAAAAATAAATAAAATTAAAATAAAATAAATCATAATGGAGCAGATATGGTCAAGAGGAGAGCATGGGAGTTCTGGAGATGGATGGTGGTGATGGTAACACATTATGAATGTATTTAATACCACTGAACTGTACACTTAAAATGCTTCTGATGGTCAATTTTCTGTTTATGTGTTTGTACCACAATTTTTTTAAAGATTTTATTTATCTATTTTTAGAGAGGGAAGGGAGGGAGAAAGAGAGAGAGAAACATCTATGTGCGGTTGCTGGGGGCCATGGCCTGCAACCCAGGCATGTGCCCTGACTGGGAATTGAACCTGCAATGCTTTGGTTCACAGCCCATGCTCAATCCACTGAGCTATGCCAGCCAGGGCATACTACAGTTTTTTTAATTTGCAAAATAATTGATAATACATGGCATGATACAATAAAATAAACATGGGGCAAATGAGCTTTGAGACCTTAGGTAGTTCTGGGAGGCTAAGAAAAATATTAAATATCATAGCATTTTTTAAAATTATGAATGGTCCAAATCACCAAGCTGAAATTATAGCCTCACTCTTCACGGTCTCAAAGGTGAGCTAAGAAATAGAGAGCAACTCATTTCAAAATGCAGTTCAAGAAGTACGGGAACAAATTGCCATTCTTAAGTTGATTCAACTTTTCCCAAATCAAAGACATAAATGGAAATTTTAGAGCTCCAAGAAAATTATTGCAAACCCCCAAATTTCTAGCCTATTGTATACTCGATAGGAAACATGCACTGGCCTCTATTCCTTTCATGAGCTACCCTGGCCTTTCATGGGAAATCTGGAAAATTATGGCAAGACTCTACGATATTTGGCACTAGGCAGAAATCTTAAGAATCCTTTCTCCTATAAAGACAACATTGCAGGAAGTGTTTCCTTCCTTCCAAACAAAAGTGCTAACCAATAGTCATTGTTTAAGTGATCTCTTTGAAGGTGTTCCAGTTAAAGGATAAGCACGTGACCCTATTAAATAAGGGTGTTTTAATGAAAAACAATTAAAAGGTGAGGATGGAAGACACACGAGAGAAAAGGATATTCAGTGGGGTCAGCCACTCACTGCTCTGTGTCCTTGGACTTCCTCTCTCCAAGCCTCACTCTTCGTGGGTGAGATAAAGCCACAGATGCCTCCCTGCACACTGTTGCAAGGGAAATACTGGACACAGTGCCTTTCACTTGGTAGGGTCTAAACAAGTCACAACTATTTTCATGATGGAAGAAATCTTGCACTTTAATATGCAGCAGCAGCTACAGTGGTTGTCTTTCTAAATCATTTTCCAGGAACAGAACTATTACTCACCATATCAGTGGAAACCTTTTTGGGCGGGTGATCTATCAAATGCACTTCAGGAGTTTGAGGGATCATGATTTGACCTGGGAGACATGCAAACAGATATACTGAGCAACGGCAGCACGGTTGGGTTGCTTCCAAGTGGCTGTCTTGCAAACACCACCCACACCTGCCAGCCACAGAGGAAGCCTGCCGTCTCAGAGGCAAGACCAATTTTAGTAGCTGGAAGGGCTTAAAGTGCCAAACGCCTCATTCTTGTAACTCATTTTTTCCCCAAGACAACCTTGCTGAATAATCAATATCATCTTCATTTTTAGTCCTGAGGAAATTGAAGCTCAGAGACATTAAGAACCCTATCCAAGGTCACACAGCAGTAAGTGAAAGAACCTGGATTTGAACTCACCCATCTGAAGCTGAGTTTCTGAGTATTCTGCTCCATTGCAAAGCTTTCCACCTTCTTCCCACTTGTCTTTCTACCTCTCTGTTGTGCATCCTCTCTCTAGCTTGCTTGCTTTGCTTTCTGAAAACACATCTTCATTGTAACTATTCTCCATGAAGCATTTGGGTGACACCTCAGGTTAAGCTCAGCTGCCTTAGCCAGGTCTCCACCTTCAGGGCTTAATTTATCCCATCTTCTCCTCCACTCAAATAGCTTCAGCCTGGCCAGAGTTCTCGCTGTCCCCAGCGGAGCTCCTCTCCTGGGCCCAGTGGGGTCTCCCTGTACCCTCTGGATCCTGGCTTCTCCAGCCCCACCTGACCTATTCCACGCATCTCTCTGCAACACGTGGAGGAGACAAATCCAGCTCAGCCGCCTTCTCACTTTGCTGATGGCTATCGTTGCAAATCACCACAAACTTGGTGCCTTGAAACAACACCCATCCATTCTCTTATATTTCTGGAGGCCAGAGTCTAACACAGGTCAGCAGAGCTGCATTCACTCTGGAGGCTCTAGGGAAACCCGCTTCCTTGTCTCCTCCAGCTTCCAGTGGTGCCGCATTCCTTGGCTGATGGCTCTCAACCATCTTCCAAGCCAGTAGCTGCATCCTTCCAACCTCTGCTCTGCACTCACATCTTTGTCCCTCTGCTTCCCATGGTCACATCACCTCTGATGCTAACTCCTCCCGCCCTCCTCTTCTAAGGACCCTTGTGATTGAATTGGCCCATCTGAATAATCCAAGATAACCTCTTCCTCTCAAAATTCTTGGCTAAACCACACCTGTAAAGTCTCTTTTGCTGTGTAAAGTAGCATCCACAGGCTCTGGGGATTAGGCCATGCTCACCTTGCACCTACCATGCCCACCTTCTTAAACTCTCCTTATGCAACAGATATGGATTGTGTGGTCCCCACTCAGGTCCATTCTCCTACCAAAATCCAGTTCCATTTTTGAGTCATTTTAGCAGCGGAAAACTTAATCTTGTTGTTTCTAGATATTACAGCCACTTCTGAGTTATGCCAGGTACTTGGGGCACAACTCTTCCATCAAAGACAAAGACCATTATCTTTGACACTGTTCACTTTCCTCTCCCTGCTTCCAAGGAAGGGACATGTGTAGATGAGGGATGAATGGTGGGTGTGGGGCAGGGATCCGGGCTTTTGTCCCATTGGTTCCTGTGGACCACAAAGCTGGAACAAGGGCAAATGTCAGCTTGACCTCCCTGCCACACAGCTTCCAGTCACACGTGCATGTTGGGGTCATTTCTGCCCCCCACATGGCAGTGCTCCACTCACTCATGCACCTTCATCCCAGGGCTCTTGTTACAATGCAGGCATGATTAGGTAGGTAGAGGGGGGAAGAGGACCTGGAGCTCTGCATTTCTAGCAAACCTCTGGTGACGCCAATGCTGTGGGTCCACAGGCCACAGGGGGAGCATTAGGGTGCTGCCCTGGATGGATTGCTGGCACAGGACTCCCCACACCACACAAGCACTTGCTGCCTGACTCCCACTGCATACTCCACAGCTGGGAGGTGGATGGCAGGGTGGGTGTGGGGGGCAGATGGCCACCCTCAACCTCCCGGACACCTGCAGCCCTGCTACGATGAGGCCTTGGTGGGGCATCTTTCCTCCCTTGCTCAGGGATCAGTCAGAGACCCTCATGCCAGCTGTTAGCAGCAAAAACAAAACACAAGCTACACTATCAAATTCCATGCCCCATCTCCCAGCACCACAACATTTATCACCCATCCGCTGCTCCCATGTAGTAGAGGGAGTGCTCCATTTAAAAACATACACACAACAGACACTTCTGCAAGGAGGACATGCAGATGGCCCACAGGCATGAAAAAATGCTCAAAATCACTGGCCTTAATGAGATATTAAATTAAGCCCTGGCCAGTGTGGCTCAGTGGACTGAGTGCTGGCCTGTGAACCAAAGCATCACCAGTTCCATTCCCAGAGTACATTCCTGTGCTGTGGGCCAGGTCCCCTGTAGTGGGTGTGTGAGAGGCAACCACACATTGATGTTTTTCTCCCTCTCTTTCTCCCTCCCTTCCCCTCCCTCTAAAAATAAATAAATAAAATATTTTTTAAAAAGAGATGTTAAATTAAAACTAAAATGAGATATCACTTCACACCTGCCAAAATGGCTATCATTAATAAATCAAGAAGCAACAAGTGTTGGTTAGGATGTGGAGAAAAGGAAACCCTAGTGCACTGTGGGTGGGAATGCAGACTGGTGCAGACACTGTGGAAAACAGTATGGAATTTCCTCAGAAAGTTAAAAGTGAACTGCCCTTTGACCCAGCAATTCCACTGCTGGGAATATACCCTAAGAATCCCAAAACATCAACCCTACACTCATAACAGCATTATTTACAATAACCAAGTGCTGAAAACAGCTTAAGAGCCCATCAGTAGATGAGTGAGTCAAACAACTGTGGTATATTTATTCAATGGAATGCTGCACAGCAGAAAGAACTCCTACCTTTTACAACAGCATGGATGGAACTGAAGACTATCATGTTAAGTGAAATAAACCAGTCAGTGAAAGACAAATACCATATGATCTCACCTATAAGTGGAATATAATGAATAAAATAAACTAACCAGGAAAATAGAACCAGAGGCATAGAATCACAGAATAGAGAATGGTAAAAGGGGAGGAAAGAGAGGGGACACTGCTTCAAAGAAGGTGAAAGGATTAGTCAAGAAACATATATGAAGGACCCATGGACATGGATAATAGAATGAGGAATGACTATGGAAATGGGGGGTGGGCTGAGTGGAGGGGGGCAAAGAGGGAAAAAATTGGAACTGTAAAACATAAAAAAAAACAGTAGATTGAAGACTGGAAAAAAATGTATGCACATAGTAGGTAGACACACTGTGCCTCTTTGCACAACCAAAATAAGAACAACAATTTAGAAACAAAATGACAGCCAGA
>PVIA01012328.1:0-38469 GCA_004024845.1 Tonatia bakeri
ACTGCTAGGAGGTGCACGCAAAGGTTGCAAAACAGAAGGAAAGGGAAACAACGACCTCTTTGCCTCAGGCTGCTCGAGCTGGTATTGAATACAGACAGACACTTGCTCACGCTGTACAGATTCATATTTTACCACTTGAGATTTCATTCATGGAGAATAAAACTTGAACCGTACAATGTGTAATAATAATTAAAAAAAAAGCTTTTATTAACCTTCTTTCTGGGGACAGGCAATGTGTTAAGTGGCAAGGTGACGCGAAGATCAGGAATATTGTTCTCCAAACTCGACAGGCCCATGGTGGGGCATCATTTTGAACGCTTGATTTTGGATAAGCCTGTTGCAAATAAAATTCAAAACTCAGGACACATCTCCTCAGCATCATTATTACTGTTTGTTAATCTTTTTAAAAATAATTGTTTATTTTTCAATTACAGTTTGGTAATACAGCCTGAACTCTGTATTACCAAACTATCAGACATGTGAGGAAAAATTGTTGCAGAACCGTTAGACTTTGGGTACTTTACAGTGAGCCATGTCCATATCATTGAAAGTAGTTCCAGTAGGCCACTGCAGTCCTATCTTTAATGAGGTTGTAGCATCTGATGTGGCCAGATAATTCTACTGTTTCCATTCATCACAGCTCAGAAGACAGCAACCAGTTTGCTGCTTGTGGGTCACCTTAAACCCCATATCATGAAATAACAACAACAACAAAAACTGACCCAGGAATCAGCATAAGCATGCCATCCGAAGGTCCATAAATGAATTTTATTTCACAAATGTCAAAACTAGAGAATGGATGAAGCAACTGATTTCTCTCAATGATTCAGCTGAAAAACCAGAAACAGTACACCAGGTGTTTCATTCTAAATCCACTCTACTAATGCCTTCTGCAATTTCTACAGCGTAATTATTTTGGCTTCTGTATGAAAGACATTTATTTGTCTTTGGTGCTCAGTGGCACTTGGATCATATCATATTTAGAACATGGGTGAAAACTGAAGAATTAGAATCCACACAGCACTTCCAACCTTTGTTGTTGTTTTTTTTTCATTTGGCTGAAAGTGTACTCATTGAGCATGTGGATAAGGTCTCCTAGACAGTGATAGCTGATAAATTAGAAGAAATATAGTCAGGTGATGAAAGGTGTTAATGTACATATGGTACAAAGATTATGCCAAATATTTGAATACAGGAGTTGGACACAGTCTTAGCAGCTAATCCAACCTTTTCGATTTGCAATGAGGAAATTTTTAAGCCTTATTAGGTAACTGCCTTACTTGAGTTTATATACCGAAACATGTCAGAATACAAAATCTCAAATTAACTTACAGAGAGTACAACATATTTATTTTTGTTATGAATTTATAAGTGGGACCTAATCAATAAAACAAACAAGCAAGCAAAATATAAACAGACTAATTGAAATTATGAACAATCTGACAGTAACCAGAGGGGAGGGGGGAGAGGGGATTGAGGGGAAAGATGGGGAAGGATCATCAAGGAACAAGTATGAAGGACCCATGGACAAAAGCAATGGGGGTAGGTTGGAGGGTAGGAGGAAGGGATGGGTGGGGTGGGGCGCATGGTGCAGTGAAAATGGAGACAACTGTACTTGAACAACAATGAAAAAATACTCTTGAGATAAAAATAAATAAATAAATAAAAAGATTCACAGAAACAAAAAAATGGGAGAAATGTGTGAGAAAAAAATCTCTGAGCCTCATCTTTCCAAGAAGAACTGATATATAAAAAGAAATAATATTGTATATACGACTAAAATATTCATAGTTTTACTTAAATCAAGTAATTCCAGAAATATAACAAATAATGTGGCATATTTATATATTACATCTATCTTTTCAATGTATTTCAGAATAAATTTACTTGAAATGTTTTAGTTAACTTTTATTCATATTTAAAATCATTACATAACTTCTAAATGAATGTGAAAGAGATTTATAAACTGTAAAGTATGATACAAAAGTATGTTATTAATAACAAAAACATCTTTTCAAACTAGATTTGATTTTACTTTTCAAACTACATTATATATTTATAATTACTTTTTGGAATATTCTGCAGTATGTAAATAAAATTGTTTATAACAGCCATGAAATCAATTACTAAAATTTTCATCTCAGTGTTAGTAGGTTAGCACCCTCATTATGCTTTTTATTATTAAGCTATTTATTTAATTGTTTTTCTTTTTTACCCCATATGTAATGATAGAGTTGTATCACATACATCAGTCTAGTTTGCATTCTCTTCCCTTTACCATCTCCCCAAAATATGAAGGGAAGATTATACAAGCATCTGGCTCCCAGTGCATCTATGGGAACCTTTGTTAAATTTTTATATACTCAATACCATTTGCTAAGAATTAGTGATTCACACAGATTTATACAGGAATCAAGGATCAGCATAACAGAAATTGAAATCTCCTGTCATTTTTCCCCTATTTCAGCAGTTTCTTTCTGCCTAGAAGTAAAAACAACCATCTGAAAAATCACTAAGAGGCATAGTTAACATCTAGGGTTTCTATCCTTTTCAGGTTTCAAAACTAACATTAAAATTTTTACTTCACACTAAAATTTCACTGTGCAGAGAAAATGCAATTTATTTATTTTGTCTATAACTAATTTCGCCTTCTTAATTTTCCCACCTTCTGGTTGGTGGGGGTAAAAATTAACTTAATGTCCAATCCACTTTAAACCTTAATCTGATCTAAGAAACTAAATAGTCTCTTCAGAGAGTGTTCAGTTTCTCTTGGTGAAATAGCTTAGTCTCTAAGACAGTCCCTCCCCCCCAACTGTTCCCTCTGTTTCTCTCCTAGTTGAAGTCTAGTCATCTGGGGAAAGAGATAATAGCTTATGTGGTCTCATTGCAGAATGAATATGGGGACCATTGCATTAGGTCTCTCACCTCCTCTTGTCTCTGTGGCCATATCCCTTGCCCCCATGGTTGCATATTGCTGTGCTGTCTGTCATTCAGAGACAGAGATGCAGCTAGTGTAATTCATGATCCTCATGTCTGGATTTCACAGAGGTGACACTATTGTTGACTAAGGTAGAATCACCTTAATTTGCACTAGCTGTTTACTCCTCATTCTGTCCATGGGTTCCAACTGGGCCAAGTGGCCCACCTGTCCAGGCCCAGCCTCTGCTGCTGGGTCACCTTTCCCTGCCATGAAGGGTCAACAGGCAGTACCTGTGACTCTTAATCTAACATCTAAGCTAGACAAGCGTAAGGTAGTTTAGGAAAATCAAACCCCAGGAGTTAAGCTTGCAGAAGTTAATGCAGGGACAGTTTGAGAGGGTATTGCTTTTATGAGTCATAAGTTGGGAATAAGAAAGAAAACCTCCTTCTGCTCTCAGGGTTATCGTCACTATTTTAAGACACTAATTGGGACCCACAATTTGGCTATCATTTACTTAGTAAATAACATCCATGTCCTTGTTCTAATTCCTTGGGGCCAGAAAATTGCAAATCTTCCCTTCTTCATATATACATTTTCCCTCTGTACAACTGTGTCCTGGCCTGGCCCTTAATATACTAAAGGAGAAAGAGGAAAAAATTTACAAGACGGCCTTTTGGATTGCTAAGCCTTTTTGCCTGCATGATTTTCAAAAAAACTTTTTGTTAACTTTTTTCTTATTTTTAAGCTTGTATTTAAAAAAATGCTGAGTAGATAACTTCCAAAACAATAAGAGGAAAACATTTACCAGTCAAAAAGAATGCAGTAAGAGAAGGTTAAAGGAAGTAGAGAAAAATAAGGATAAATAGAAAGCAAAAAATAAGATAGAATAAATTGTTCAAATAAATAAGTAATCACAATAAATGTGAAGTAACCTAAATCACCAATTAAAAGATATTCTAATATTGATTTTTAAAGATACAACTACATAATTTTGTAAAAAAGAGACTTAAATATAAAAACGCAGAAGTGTTGAAAATTAAAGGTTAGAAAAAATACACCAGGACAAAAACAACTTGAAAATATACTGATAATAATGTTATGTAAACTAGAATTGGGGAAAAATAGTGACAGTGTGGTGAAAAACACTTAGATTCACCAGGATGATATGAAACTCTATAACCTGGGTGAACATAATAATCTATCTTCAAGTATGTAAAGGAAAAATTGACAAAATTACATGTATACACAGACCAATCTAACAGGATAAAATTTCTCTAAAAATTGATTTCACTAATTAATAAGTGAAGGGGACAAAATAACAAGGTCTTGAATGGTTTGATAAACCTAGTTAACAAATTGGTTTAAAAGGCATATGCTTGAATATTACCTAATTCTTATAATCATAGAATCTGTACCAAGCCTACAAGAAACATTTATATGAAAGCAAAACAACCTCTAGATTTTAAAGCAAGTATAAAAATCTTTAAAAAACGAACTATATAGACTATGTTCTCTTATTCTACTAAATTTATTTTTAAATGAAATAAAAATAACATTGAAATCATAAATAATCTGTCTAAGGATAGGATTAACTTGTGGTTGGTCTCTAATAATGCTATGCTTATCTCTAGGGACACTTAGAAGTGTACTACGGACCCCTGACTAAGGCAGCAATAAAATGTACTAGCTAATTATTTAAAATGTATACATAATCAGATTTTGAAAGTCACAAGATGAAAATTCTCCTTTTCTGCATTACTTTTGTAACATTTTGGTTTTTTTCCACATCACCACACCCTGCAGACCTGTTTAAGTGTTCTGGCTCAACTAAGGTGGCAAAGCCATATTAATATTTTTAATATAGATTATTGCAAGGACAGGCAGAAGAGATGGCTCTCCTATTCCTATAGGAGTGAAGACAGAAATAGAGGCTTTTTTAAAGCAAGAGAGATGAGATACAGCTATTGTTATCTGACTCCCCTTCCTCATTCTACTCACACTTCCAAATAATTGCAAACATAGGCAACCCTTTCATTTTCAAAATCTGCAAAGATAAAATTAATTGTGCTTAGAGACACCTCCACTGGATATCAGTTGATATTTAAAAGCAGAAAAAAAAATAGTTGAGCAGAAACATTATATGGTTTACACATTTTCTTCCCCTCCTCCTGCTCTTCTCCCTCCTTTCTCTAAATTGAAAGGAGAAAGTATTTGAGGAACAAAATACAAAAAAAAAAATACAATATTCATTTAGGTGACAATTTATCGAATGATTTTTTGAACTTCTACTAAGCTACTTCTAAAAGAATCCAAAGACTGGAATGACAAGCATTATTTCACAGCTATTTGTTAGTGTGTTAGATCTTCCTTTTTTTAGGAGTACACAAGATAACTTTAACTATTTGGGCTCTCAGACACTTTCAGAAACAAGATAATGGTGCCTCACTAGTTAAAGGTGAAAATAGCTAACTATCAGTTAACCAATTTAGGAAGTCCTATAATCTTTAATCACTGTGTAGAAAATAATCATATTATATCTAGATACAGAAAAATCATGAAGCCATAAAAATAGGAGTATACTGCGTTCCAGTGTCAAGATTCTAAGTCTATCAGGATATAAACTGGATTCCTCCCTATGTGATTTTGTAGTTGCACTCCATGTTTGAATCGTTTGGGGGGCTCTGAGCTGAATTGAATGGAAGCTACCCTGAAATGGTTAGTATTTGCAGAGGGCTCATGGGATCTTGGAAGTGATTCAGATTATAGGGAGCAAGAAAAAAGCATACAGAAGATGGCATCTCACTCCGGATGCATGACTTGCAATCATGGCTGTGAGAGACAGATTGACAATCTAGACAGTACAGTTCCTAGATCCAAGGGTTTTAAACAAAAGTAAAAATGCATTAAATGTGCAACTTGGGAAGATCTTTAGCTCACCTCCTTCACAAATACACCAAATCCGCAGCTACATGTGAAACAATTTCCTCTGTAAAACCCCTAAAAACTAGCCCAGCAACTTCTACACATTGGGCAAACAAGAATAACACATTGAAGTGGGTGGAAGAGGCTGAGATCCTGTCTCACCATAACCCCACCCCCAGCCTGGCCAGTCCCAATTTGGAAGGAACAGCAAAAATGGACTTTCTGCCCAAGGAGGAAAGGGTTTGAATCCTACATCAGGCACCTCAACTTTTAAGACCTGCACCTGAGAGATATGCCCCCCAAATATCTAACTTTGAAAACCCATGGGACTTCTATCCAAAAGATCCACAAATCTAAAAAATGGCTCTTAAAGGGCTCTCATGTTCAGACTTACCCACCTGATAGCCCAGTACAGACACAGCAGATGGCAAGATGCCCAGATATCATGTGAAAGAGGCTCATTTGCTAATCTTAAAGTGTTGGCCTGAGGAGCAGAAACCTAATTTAACACACATTTAGGGGCCTGCCAGGACACTTCTGGGGATGGAGGCTGGAGGGTGCCAACTTTACACAACCCCTCTGCCTTGCTCAAGATGGTGGGTACCACCTTTGTGCTCTCCTTCTGCCTCACACCAGACCACCTGTATCACACAAATGGTAGCTTTTATCGGTGCCTGGTTTTTATATCTGGTGTCCTGGAGCTTTGGCTCAAAGGGCAGGCTTCAGGTTTGGTACATACAGTATCTAGAGGCTTACAGAGATGCTCCCAGGGAACATGGGCCAGTGGCCGCCATCTTTGCATTCTCCCTCTGCCTCACTGCAGCTTGCGCTGCAGAAAAGAGCTTATATGTTCATTGGGAACTTGGAGTTTTGTAACTCCTGGAAAGGGCACACATCCAAGTCTCCTGGATCTGGTGTCCAGAGAGGCTTATACTTGCTTTAAAAGCTGCTGTCTGGGGGTCTGGTTTCTAATCAGCCTGAATGTAGGTGCTGACTAAGATCCTCCCCTTTGGGACACTGACAGGTCTTGCACACTCTCAACTACTGGGAGCTATTAAAAATAAAATAGGCTGTTTGGACAATCCCAAAGGTTTGAGAGGCAGCTAAAAGCTAGGGCAGAATTTAACAATAAAGATCATTTCCTACAAGAGACCACTCCCTCAAGACTGAGAGAGGTGGCTGTTTCATTGAATTCATAGAAACCAACACACAGAGGCAAGCAAAATAAAAAACAAACAAACAAAGGAATAACTTTTTTCCAAAGAAAACATCCAAATGGCAAATAGGTACATAAAAAGGTGTTCAACATCATTAATCATCAAGGAAATGCAAAACAGAACCAACAATGATATACATCTCACACTTGTGAGAATAGCTATCATGAGAAGAAAAGATATAACAAGTGGTGGTGAAAGATAAGGAGAAAAGAGAACCCTTGTGCATGCACTGTTGGTAGGAATGTAAATGGGTATAGCCACTATGAAGACAGTATCTAGGTTCCTCAAAATACTAAAAACAGATCTAGTGTATGATTCAGAATCACATTTCTGGATACACTCCCAAAGGAAATGAAAACAGGATATTGAAGATATACAAGGTCTGTCCAGAAGGCATCTGGCCATGTAATATGAAAAATAGAGACATTTACTAAAGAAGATACAAGACACAAGAAACATTATACATAGCACAATGGTGCCTCAGTCCCATTCAAAGTAGGCACCTTGGGACCTCACACAATTCTCCCAATTGCCAACAGCTGCCTCATCGTATTTTTGTGAATCTCATCAATGGTCTGAAATCTCTTCCCTTTCAAAGGTAATTTTAGTTTTGGGAAAAGCCAGAAAACACAAGGTGCAAAATCTGGGCTTTAGGGGATCTGAGTCACCTGGGTGATTTGATGTTTCACCAAAAAGCTCTGCACAAGATGCAATGCATGAGTGGACACGTTGTCATGATGAAGCTGCTTATCACCAATTGCTCATAACTGTGGCCTTCTGAATTATCCAAACACTTTGCGTGGAGCAATGTTCAAGCTAAATACAAAATCTAATGCATATTCGTTGCTCTACTTGCTGAGTCATTTTGAATGTGACAGCCACACAGTACACATGTTCACTGAATGGTGTCCACCATCCCCACTGAGTAGTATAGTGAAGTTGTCATTGTTCACACGTGCTCATTCCAGTCCACTCTCCTTGGCTACCAGGTCACACCGATGTCACACAAACCATTCTCATTATATTAACAATGGCAGGACTTTTTCCAGACAGACCTCATAATATATTTCCATGTTTACTGCATTTCTTATATGGAGATTCTGGAACTATGTCCAGAGGTAAGACTTATATAACAGGAGCTGACAATAGAGGCTTTTGCTTGATATTATCCTACAAAGAATTAGTCCTAACTCTACTGGAAAGGACTGAAAAATAAAAATTCTATTTTTATTAGTATAAAAATTCCATACAGTATCAAGGCATAAAATTTAAGTTTTTATATAATGTGTACCTTGATATCTGGGAGAGCTAGAAGGGCCTTGAATGACCTAACTGCAGTTCCTTTTCTTATTGTGCTCCCATGGATAAGGTCCTTTAGCCAAATAACCCTCCTTATCATGGAGATGCCTGTTTATCCCTGAGTAGTGTGTTTCAGTTCTCTGCCAGCCAGAAGAATTAGTTAAACGTGTCAATCACTCCTCTTACAGGAACCAAGGGTTATCCCATTCTCTTGTTACTACAAGGCCTGCCTCATTGAGCACCTGCTTATTTATTTGGTTCCTGAGTGTAACCCTAGTGAGGCCTTTTGTGTCTTGTTGTGAATATATGTGACAAATAAATTGTCAATCTTATCTCTTGAGTGTCGATGTCATGTGTTCAGGCATCCCCATAAACCAAGGGAAAGAATCTTTCCCTTACCAACAGGGTAAAGAGGAGGCAAGTAAAACAACTGGCACCGTGATCAATGTGGTCCAACAATGACTAGTAACATGGGTCAGCTTTAATGGCCCTTGGCTAACTAATTGGTCCTGTGATACAGCAAAGTTTGCCTGGGACAGAACTGCCAATTTGTGGTTGGCTTGCTCTTTTGTTTGTGGGACAATTTATTGTCTTTCTGTCATGCACCGCCATATATTCACACCCACTCTAACATGCTCTTGTCCCAAAGACAAGATTTTTCATTAATTGTTTGTACCCCCTAGTGATGTGCCACTGGGTTCAGCCTGTATTTGATGGCGGTTTCTGAGGCTCCCACCTATAATGGCAACAATGGCATAGTGTCCTCTCCTGTCAGTGATTGAGTCCTGTTTTCTGGTAACCATCATTGGTTGCTTGTGGCAGCCATATGTACATTGTTTGTGACTGTAAAACCCTGTGATTGGCCCAGGGAAAGCCTTTTGTGAAGTTGTAGGAAAGGAAGGAGACCACCACCACAGGGAGAATTAAGCATGACACATCACTTTTTTATATGTATTGCTATTCAAGTACAGTTAGCAGCTTTACTTGTCTCCTGTGCTGCTGTAGTACACTCTCCAGAACTCCAAAGCTGTGGAAGTGTAAGGCCATGGCTGCCTGTGGCCCAGGCACTAACAAGAAAATGAAAGTGGGTGGAGCATTTGATCTCAGCCCTTTCTAAAACACCAGGGGTAAGTCAACTGCTCTCCCAATGCAAAATCTCTAACCCCTAATGTGCTTCAGCTATGCTTAATGCTGCTACTTAGCAAGAGATGCCAAAGGGTTGATGTTATGATCCTGATGTTTTTCCTTTCAACTGGTCCATATACAAAATGAAATTACTGGATGTGGACTATGACCTGCAGAGATTAAATGGGGGAAGCAAAGACTATTTACAGGATGGGGCAATAATATCCTGAACAAGAGGGAGAGGGAGACAGAGGAGAAAGCTTGTGTAGCAAGAAAAAGCAGGGTCCTAGCAGACAATGATTTTGAGTCATTGATCTCGTGGCTATAAGCCAAGCACTTTTCTGCTGTGCTACTCTGCTACCAATGCTTTTTTTGTAACAAAAATCCTGAGTCAGAGTTATAGACAAAACACCCATGGTGCCACTATGGTACAGCAAAGTGATTAATTATTACCCAACACAAGATTTGAGTCCTTAAACCATACAACCATTGCCATGGGGCAGGCGCCTAACTTTGTATACCCATATATGAGGCTCTCTGGAGGAATAAATTTATAAATATGAGCAGGGTAAGAGAACCCTTCACTCCTATAGCATATCCAGTGACAAAGTGACAACAAAATCAGTGAAATAAAATAAAGAAACTTGGACACTAAAGGAGGGAACAAACAAAAAATGAACCCCTCCGCAATTTGATCCAATTGGAAACACAAAATTTAATATAATAATGTATACAGCAAAAAGATAAAAGGGTGCTCTTTAATTTTTGAATCTCTACAACATAGGTTCTAAATTACATTGAACATCTGCTTAGTTGGACTAATTGGCAAACCTTCATGGATATCATCAATACTTGGGCTCAGATTAGTTATAGTTAAGGATGCACTAAATTTAAACATGACACTATATTCTTGGGGGAGTTGCAGTATATAAAATAGAAGGCAAACTGGTGTGCCTTCAGTTAACCATCAGAACCATTAACTGAATTTTCCATGGTCATAACACCCATTGCCCTAAAATATCCCATAGTATCATGGGCACTCTAATTCAATGAATAATAAATTTAAGTTAAATAAATAGTGAACACAAAGTGATCTGACAAAATGAAATCTCATGGACAGCCCCCATACCAGTTAAAATAGTTAATAAGGCCCAATGTAAATTAAACAAGGACTTCAAGGATTTAAACTTATTATATAAGACCTAGTGAGTGAATGAGGTAATTATCTCAACTGCTTCTTCATTTAATATCCCATTTTGGCCTGACCTTAAACCTGGAAAGAATAGATGATGCCTTACACTGACTTACTGAAAACAGGGGGCCCCCACACCCAGTATTATTGTAATTACTGGCTATCTAACCAGCAACTGACAAATATTTTGCTATTATATGTTTGACTAATATGTTTAGTTCAGTGTTATTTCAACAGCTTCTTAGTGCAATTTGGCTTTACTTTTAAAAGGGCAGAACATACCTTTATCAGTTAACACATGGTGCACCACAGCAGCCTGGCCATAATATACACTCATTTCAGGCAAGACCTTAAGTGCATTCATCTTTATCTAGGGACACAGATATGGCATTACATTAATGACATCCTCCTCTGAGGAAATTCATTTGACATGCTCACTAAGAACATGCAAAAACTCACAAAAGAGCTTACAAAAAGGGGAGAGGTCATTGCCCCATACATAAATCAAGGCTTCACCACCTCTGTTATTTTTCTGAAAGTTATTTAGTAATCCAAGAGCTGTTCCATTTTCCTAGCACTTTAGGAAACAACTAATGACTCTCTCAGCACTCACAATTTTAACACAAGTCCAATACCTTCCAGCCCTTCTTGGGTTCTGCAGGCAACACATTTCTCATGTATAATTTTAGGTTATCTCACTGATACTGTTACTTGAAAATATGCCCACCTTAAATGGGGTATTATTCAACAAAAGACTCTGAAATCTTCCCAAACTGAAATCAATAGGTACTGTTGTTAGTCCCCTCAGAGACTCCTTCACTGCAGAGGCTTTGGCAATCTCCTCTCATGCATTCTGGAGTCTCTGGACAACCAATGATGGTCATTAGCTGGCCATAGGCTTCTGATGCAATAAATTACCCTTTTCAGCCTTGCTTTCACAACTGGAATGGCAACGGCTGGCCACATACTGGGCTTGCCTATGACATGACATGCCCAGCTACCTATATGCTAATGAAAGCAGCACCCTACAAGGTTAACACAGCTACTAAGAACCCTTGCTACAGGATGGAGCCAAACCTGGGCCCTCTCCAAGTAAGGGTGGCTTCTCCTGTCCCCAGTCCCTTGCCAGATGACATGGTGTTGGAGGAGGTTACCTTCCTTTCAGATTCTTTGGCTTCTTAGAGAGTCCCTCAGGATCAACTGAGTAAATAACACTAGGAATTTGTGCACTTTACAGATGATATTTCCACTAACAAATATGATAGAGTTCAGTGGAGAGTTGTTTTCAATCCCTTAACCAGGATAGCCCTAATAAAGGTTGGAATCCAAGGGTCAGCACAAGTGGTCACATGTCAGACAGTCAATGTAGCGCTGAATGCTGTGGTCAGTAAATGGCTCTATCTATATATGTTCACAAATTGTTGGGCCATTGCTTCAGAATTGTCCTTTTGCGGGTAAAGAACTCTGTAAAGCTCTTGCCTCACAGATACCCAAAATATAAATCAAGGTTACACATGCCTCTACATATATTAAAGTCTCAAATATAAAGCCTCATCAGAACACTCCTTATGCCCTTTGGAACTCCAGCCATTACTGACAATGACCAAAGGACTAATTGCACTTTTCAGAACGTACAATGTTGGGCTCTTAAGGAAGGTATTCAATGGAACTTCCACCTTCTCTATAGGTCCCAGGCAGGTGGTTAAATTGGGAAGTATATGAGGCCTCTCAAAGGACTCCTGTTTATGTTTTAAAAAATGTCAAAAGAATCCCATATTTGTTGTTGACATTGCTAAAGGCATTGATTAATCTAAATTTGTACCCCCTGTGGACATGTACTGCCTACAACAATGCCACACAGGTCCCTTCATATACTTCTTTGACCATGAATAGGAACACTTCTAACGTTTATATATTTTTTGGAACAACCTTTGACGTGGCCCAAGTAGCAACTTTGTTTCCTAGGGAGGTACTTCTGCTACCACTTAGAAATCTCCATCATCATCAAGGTTTAAATTGATGTCAAGGCATTAAGAGTCAATTGCGGTGTAGGCATAAAAATAAGGCCTAATATGATGTGTGCCTTGACATCTCTGGAAAACTAGTAGGTCCTCAAATGGCCTAACTGGAAGTTCCCTTCCCCACTGTAATCACGCGGATAAGGTACCTTAGTCAAATAACCCTTCTTATCACAGGGAACAGGCATAGTGGCTGCTTATGTAGGTTTCAGTTCCCTTCCAGCCAGCAGAATTAGTTAGACAAACCAACCATATCCTCCACAGGAACAAGGGTGCATCTCAGTCTCTTGTTACTACAAAGCCTGCCTTCCACAGCTCCTACTGATTCATTCTCTTCCTGAATGCAACCTCTGTGTAGTCCCGCATGGTATGGTGTCCTCCATTCCAGGTTGTGAATATATGTGACTAATAATTTGCTTTCAGTCTCGACTGTCAAGCATTTGTCATGTGTCTGATAATCCTTACAACCCTCGGGCAGGACTCCCTATCTCACCAAGAAGATGAAGTAGATATGATTAAAATATTGACCACTCTCAAATGAAGGAGGTAGGCAATAACTTTTTTAGCTACAACTTAAAAACAAAAATGCAAAGAAAATTTCTGAAAAAGAAAAGTAACAAGAAGGGCCTCACCTGAACAGATATTAAAAAGTATTATGCAGGCACAGCAAATAAAACTGTTTGGTACTGGCACATGAATAGAAAGTCAGAGCAATAAAACAGAAAATAGAGCAGAATTAGACCTAAGTAAATATAAGAATTTAGTATATGATAAAAAATATTTTTTTAAATGAGGAAAACATCAATTGTTCAATAAATGATATTAGGACAACTGGTAACTCATTTTGAGGGAAGGAGAGATAAACCTGGATTAAGTTATTTCTTACTTAAAAATAAATGTCATATGGCTGAAGGATTTAAACATAAAGAAGAGATTTGGAAAATGTTTCTTAGAACAAAACGTACAGAAAATGTTTATATCTATGAAATAGAAAAAGCCATTTTAAAGCAAGACACAGAACCAGAAACTTTAAAGAAAAATAATGATAAATTTAATGACATGAAAAGTTTACAAATTTTCTCAACAGAAAACACTACAGAAAAGTCCACAGGTAAGTGGAAACTGGAAAATACATTTACAACACATATGACAAAAAAGGAACTAGATTTCATATGATACAAGGAACCCTTCCAAGTCTTTCTTTTAAAAAAATTTAAAGATTTTATTTATTTTATGTGTAGACAGAAAGGAAGGGAGATAGAAAGAGAGGGAGGGAAACACCCATGTGTGGTTGCCTCTCGCACGCCCCCTACTGGGGACCTTGCCCACAGCCCAGGCATGTGCCCTGACTGGGAATTAACCTGGCAGTCCTTTGGTTTGCAGGCTGGTGCTCAATCCACTGAACCACACCAGCCAGGGCAAACCCTTCCAAGTCTTTCCAAATAAAAAGTAATCAACCCATGTAACAATAAGCAAAGTGCACAAACAGACTAATAATGTATATATGACTTGTAAATAGGAAATAGAAAAAGATGATTAATCTCACTCATAATTTAAAAAATCAAAATGAAAACAAGTATACAATATTATTTCACTTAGATTGCTAAAGATCCAAATATTTCTTCACACATGGAAGAATAGTCACCTACAAAGAATAGAATCTGTGAGCCAATAGGAACTCTCATATTTTAGTGATTGAAGGGTATATTGATAGAATTAGTTTGGAAGGCATTTAAGAACATCTATCAAGTTAAAAAATGCATATATCTGTTGATTCATTAACTATATTACTCAGACTTTATCCTGTAGATATAACATGCTAAAATATATATACATTCATACATAAGAATATTTATTGCAGGTCTGTTTATAACAACAAAAGTGTAGAAATACACTTCATACATCCATTCAGGTAAACATTTTAATAAATTCTGTACAATGTTAAGCTGTTCAAAGAATGTGGCAGATTTATATGTACCTATAAAAAAGTTCCTGAGATATATGGTTAACTGTACAAAAGCAGAATACAGAACAGTGTCAATACTATGCTTTTATTTGTGTAAAACAAACATAGATCAACAGATATAAATTTTATATGAAAGTATATATAATGGGAGGGAGGTGGGGAGGGGGTGGGAGGGCTTGATTGGGAGTAAAGGGGAGAAAACTGTACTTGAACAATCATTAAAATAAAAAAATAAAAAAATATTTTTTGCCATTGGGGGAAAAAAAAAAGAAGTACAAATTAGTAGTAACTGAATAGCCATCAGGATGTAAAGCACAGTATAGGAAATGAAGAAGCCAAAGAACTTATAGGCATGACCCATGGACATGAACAATGGTGGGGGCATTGCCTGAGGGAGAAATGGGTGCTGGGTGGAGGGGAGCAAAGGGGGAAAAATCAGGACAACTGTAATCACATAATCAAAAAATTTAATAAAAAGAACCATATTTTGAGATATCATGGTATTTAAAGGAAAAAAAAAGAAAGTATATAGAAGACACTGTTAATAGTGAATGCATCTAGGGAAAGGACCTGGGTGTCCTGGGTGGTAGGAATATATCTTATCAAATATATTCTTTGCCTTGTTGAAAAATTTTACCATATGCAATGTGCTGCTGTTTTAATAGAACAATGTTGCTAATTAAGAACAAAGAAAGTCATGAGACATTTGGATTGAGAACCAGACAGAAAATATTCCTCTTAGTATGCATATTATCTGAAATAAAAGAAAATAAATTTACAAGTGTTGTCTTGAAACAGCAGAGAAAGGGTGTGGTTTAAAAGTTTCTATCACGCAAGGGATGACAAGTGGAAATTAATTGTACTGAAGCTGTTATTACTAATTGAAGATCTCTAGGATATTATTGGTGCACTCTTTGTTTAAAGTAATGCTTTAATTTTTAACTACTGAAGAATAATTGACAAATATAATTGTAGATATTAGAGTGATTATTTGTTAAGTATGTATTGTGGAATAATTACTCAGATCAAGATAATTAACACATCTGTCACTTCACCTCACATAATTACTGCTTTTGTTGTTTCTTTATTGTTTGGGAGCTTTTATCAGTTCACATTTTTGTTCCCTGATGCTGTTTTGTCATACATTTTGCCCAATATTGAAATAACTTTTTTTTGGTATTCTTCTTATTATAAAAACAATACACATTCATTATAAAACATTGAGATAACATAGAAAAGTATAATGAATATATTAAATGTATCTATGAACCTGCTACCAGGACAAATTTTGGTGTCTCTCCTTCTAGAATTATACATTTATATTAGTAAATTAGAAAATTATACATATATAATAAAACATATATATTAAGAAATATATATATATGTTTTAATCAATACTATAAATTGCACATTTTGCAGTATCACATGATACATACTATGTGTAACCAGTTTTTCAACCAATATTAAATAATAGACAAGTTTCTATGACAACTAGTAAGGATATATATCATATATTTTATATATACATATCACACGTAATGAATATTCCTCTGTAGGTGTACTGTAGTGTTGAAGTTTTATCATTTATTTACTCAATTTATTATTTGCTGACATAGATAAGTTTTTAATTCCTCAAAGCAGCATCTCATCTGTAGTTGAGATTTTCAGAGGAACTACTTTATAGTCCACACAGTATTCTTTTTTCTTTTAAAAATATATTTTATTGATTATGCTATTACAGTTGTCCCATTTTCTCTCCTTTATTCCCCTCTGCCCTGTACACCCTCTCCCACCCTCATTCCCCACTTTTATTCATGTCTCTGGGTCATACATATAAGTTTTTTGGCTTCTACATTTCCCATACTATTCTTAACCTCTCCCTGTCTATTTTGTACCTACCAGCTATGCTACTTATTCTCTGTATCTTTTCCCCCTCTCTCCTTCTCCCATTACCCTGCTGATAACTCTCCATGTGATCTCCATTTCTGTGGTTCTGTTCCTGTTCTAGTTGTTTGCTTAGTTTATTTTCGTTTTTGCTTTTGTATTTTTAGGTTCGGTTGTTGATAGTTGTGTTTGCTGTCATTTTACTGTTCATAGTTTTTATCTTCTTTTTCTTAGATAAGTCCCTTTAATATTTCATATAATAAAGTCTTGATGATGATGAACTCCTTTAACTGAAACTTATCTGGGAAGTGCTTTCTCTGCCCTTCCATTCTGTATTATAGCTTTGTGGGATAGAGCAATCTTGGATGTAGGCCCTTGCCTTTCATGACTTGGAATACTTCTTTCCAGCCTCTTCTTGCCTGCAATGTTTCTTTTGAGAAATCAGCTGATAGTCTAATAGGCACTCCTTTGTGGGTAACTGTTTCCTTTTCTCTTACTGCTTTTAAGATTCTCTCCTTATCTTTCATCTTGGCTAATGTAATTATGATGTACCTTGGTGTGTTTCTCCTTGGGTCCAACTTATTTGGGACTCTCTGAGCTTCCTGGAATTGCTGGAAGTCTCTTTCCTTTGCCAGATTGGGAAAGTTCTCATTCATTATTTGTTCAAATAAGTTTTTGATTCCTTTGGTCTTCCTCTTCTTCTTCTGGCATCCCCATGATTCATATGTTGGAATGTTTAAAGTTGTCCCAGAGGTTCCTAAGCCTCTCCTCATTTTTTTGAATTCTTGTTTCTTCATTCTGTTCTGGTTAAATGTGTATTTCTTCCTTCTAAATTGTTGATTTAAATCCCAGTTTCCTTCCCATCACTGTTGGTTCCCTGTAAATTTTTCTTTATTTCACTTTTTATAGCCTTCACTTTTCCCTCTATTTTGTACCCATACTCAACCAGTTCTGTGGGTATCCTGATTACCAGTGTTTTGAAGTGTGCATCTAATAGATTGGCTATCTCTTCATAGCTAAGTTGTACTTTTTCTGCAGCTTTGATATGTTCTTTCATTTGGGCCATATTTTTTTTTGTTTGTTTTGTCTCTTCATGCCAGTTGTGTAGTAAGGGGCAGAGTCTTAGGTATTCACGAGGGTAGGGCAACCAAAGTCACTGTGTTGTGATGCTGTATGTTGGGGAGGGTTCTAAGAGGGAACAATGTCCCTTGGTCAGCTCTCATCTTTTAGTCACTTCCCCCACTTCCCACAAGAAAATTGGGACCTTCTGGTGCTGATTCCTAGGTGGGTGGGTTTGTGTACATTCTAGAATCCTGTGGGTCTCTCCAATGAACTCTCCTGTGAGGCTAGGAGTTTCTCCCAATGCTTCAACCATCATAGGTTTTTTTCAGTCACAGGTTTTGAGGCTTTATTTTCCTGCACTGGAACCCTAGGTTGCACAGTCTGCCTCGTTCCCCAGTTGTTCCTTCTGGTTTATCTTCATGCAAATGTGGGACTGCCCACCCCACCAGCCACTGCCTCACCTGGTCCTCTAGCCTCTGCCTTGCTGTGAGTCCTCTCTACCTGGGTGCCCATCTCTGCCCCTGCTACTGGTCTGGATGAATGTTTCTTCTTTAACTCCTTGGTTGTTGGACTTCCATACAGTTTGATTTTCTGACAGTTCTGGTTGTTTTTTTTTTTATTTAAAATGTGTTGTTGTCCTTCTTTTGGTTGTGTCAGGGAGCACAGTGTGTCTACCTATGCCTCCATCTTGGCCAGAAGTCTCCACACTATTCTTTGGAAACCAATATACATATATGAATGAGATATATTAACAGCTCATTAAAGTTAGTTAAGTTATTTGGTTGCTTTATTTCCAGAGTTTTTGAAGATTCATAGGTGAATCTAGTATGAGAATATAGAAGAAGTGTTTTAAAAGTACCAAGGTTGGGTCACTCACCACAGCTGGCAAGAGGGATGCTTGGAGGCTGAGGACAGAGCTGATACGTCAACGGCTCTGAGTCAGGAAGGCTTGGGCAATGAGTGGAGCTTGGCAGCCAGGTAGCAGCATTGCTGAATGGACACAGTTTCTGCAGTGGGCTATGGACCATGGGGTGCTGCCTTCTCCAGCGGCTTCTGTACTGCTGCACTGTCTGGGCAGATCCTTGACTCTTCTGTGACATCATGTTGTCTGCAAGGGCTGGGCCCCCTGACAGAACTCCCTGGCTCTATTCTGACTGCAGAGGAGCTGAAATATGTCAATATCCACAACCTGGGGGGCACAATCATTCCTATTATACTTCCTGGAGGTGAAACTAGGCAAAGAGGCTCCAACCTGTAAAAAGTGAGGTCATTGCTAGATTTCCAGGAGCCATCGATTTTTTAAAAGATTTTATTTATTTATTTTTAGAGAGAGGGGAAAAGAGGGAGAAAGAGAGGGAGAGAAACATCCATGTGTGGTTGCTTCTTGCACACCCCCTGCTGGGGACCTGGCCTGAAACACAGGCAAGTGCCCTGACTGGAAACAGAACCTGTGACCCTTTGGTTCACAGGCCTGAGTTCAATCCACTGAGCTACACAAGCCAGGGTCCATTAATTTTTTTAACAGCTCTATGAAGTGGCATCTCCTGTCAATGCTTTTCATCTTACTTTTCCTCAGATACACTATAAACACCAAATCAGTTGAAAAACTGAATCCTCTCATGGATGACACTCCTCTGCCTGAATAACTCTGGAGCTAGCCAAGTCTCTTTCCCCTCTACTGTGTTCAAAAAACACAAGACAACTTGGCCTAATGATGGAGCAGATAGATCACACAAAAATTAACTCAGAATGGGTCAAATATCTTGTCAATAGAAGAAACATTCAAATCTGTAGAGAATTTTATTTCAGCCAATCTGATGACAATTTCTGGGAAACAAAATCTCAAAAGACTAAGAAAATGCTCCAGAAAATGGCAGCTTTGCATCTCATTTTACACATTATAATCAAAAGAGCGTAAGTGGGTTACATGAAACCAATTGGTGATAGATTAGGGACATGAGAGGAAAAAAAAGCAGAAATTGAATAAAAAGTAAAATGACAGACATATCTTTTACGTACAGGATTTTTAAGTCAACAATTAACATGATAACAATAACAATGAGGGAACTTGTGGTCACCCCCTGGTGTGGTACTTTGAAGGGTCCAGAAAAAGGGTATTTGACAGTCCAAAGGTATGTTATCAGATAGGCAAAAAGACAACAGACAGACTCAGTTAAGACAAAGACTAACCTCTTTTGAGGGTAAAATACCAGCCTAGGACAGGACTACCCACCAGGAACCACTTTCAGTTAGGAAGTTTTAATTTCAAACCATCCTCTGTGGTTACTTTAGGTCTCTGAGTTTGTAAGGTCACCATGCAGGCCTCCGCTGAGCTTGTTGGGTTTGTATGTGACCACTTTTCTTTCCCAACCCAATGTAAGAGCTAAAGCTACAAAACTCTTAAAATAAAACAGCAATAAATCGTTGTGACTTTGCATTAGATATGACACCAAAAACATGAGCAACAACAAAAAAATAGCTACACTGGACATCATCAAAATTGAAAAACATTTGTGTGTTTTAAAGGACACAAAGTAAAAAGACAAGTAACAGAATGAGAGAACATTTCTGCAAATTATAGACCTGATAAGGGACTTGTATCTAAAATATATAAAGAACTATTATAAAACTCAATAATAAAAAGCCAAATAGTCCAATTTAGAAATTGGCAAAGTATCTCAATGTATATTTCTCCAAAGAAGATTGTGAATGGTTAATAAGCACATGAAAAGATGCTCAACATCATTAGCCATTAAAGAAATGCAAATCAAAACCACAATGAAATATGACTTCATATCCATTAGGATGGCTATAATTTAAAAAGACAGGTAACATCAAGTTTTGGTGAGAACTTGAAAAGAGGTAATCCTCAGAAACTGCTGGTAGGACTCTAAAATGTTGCAATACTTTGAGAAACAGTGTGGTAGTTCCTTAAGAGGCTAAACTGAGTTGTTTGAGAACCAAGATGTTCAAGAACAGAGTTTTGACTGTATATGAATGTTCATAGCAGCGGTATTCATAGTAACAGTCAAACCTCATTTCTCAATTATCTCCCATCTTGAACAATTCTCCTTGAGCAATTCTCCCATCTTGACCAAGTTGTTCATGGAAAATATGTTTTGGTTGTCTAACAAAACTTTGGTTCTTTACCTGTCAACCCTTTCATGATGATACCTGTATGATCAGTCTTGCGTCTTTCAAGCAACAAACAAAGGAGATTTGGTGTTCCAACAAATTGCTTCTTGAACAGTCCTCTGGAATGAATTAAGTTCAAGGACCGAGAATCCACTGTACAAGTTTTTGTATGAGCATGTTGTCCTTTATATTGGGTATATAGGACAGAAGTGAAAATGCTGTTGTACGGTATGTATCTATATTTAGCCTCTTAAGGAACTGCCACACTGTTTCTCAAAGTGGTTGTATGAGTCAGCAGTTAGAAATGAACAGCAGGAGGAGAAAGGGAGCAGTGCCCTTGTTGTCCTAAGGCAAATAGTTGAAATAGTTTTAGTTCAGATAAAGAACAAACAAGAAAGTGTGAAATCAGAGGAAAGACTGTTGAGAGGAACTTGCTTAGAAGCCTGTCCTCAAAATACATAGCAAAAATTTCCATTGAGATTTCACCTCCCCTAGTGGGCAATCAAAGAGGATTATGGGGAAGGCTATGTGCAAAAGAAACCAAAATTGCAGGATCAAGGTATCCGTCAATCAATATAGAACCCCACACCTATGCTAATACAATCACGCATGTACTTAAGGCAGCAGATTCAGAAGACTCTGGAAGGGACGTTCTCACTGTCCTCGGCAGGCTCGTTCTCTCCCTTGAGAACATACTAATAAAACTCTTACTCATCCACTTTCATCTTGTTGATCTGTAATTATTTACTGCATCAATGAGAAAAACTGAGCTCCAGTAACAGTTGCAATATTTTACATTGCCACAAGCAGTTTCTGAGGATTACCACTTCTCTGGTTCTCACCAACACTGTTATTACTGGTATTGTTTTATTATAACCATCCTAGTGGAGTGGTATGCCATTGTGGTTTTGAACAAATTGCCTCTCAAACAGTGTTCTGGAGTGAATCAAGTTCCAGAAATGAGGTTTACTATATCTCAGAAGTGGAAACAACCCAAATGTCCATCAGATGATGAATGGATATATGAAATATGATATATCCTTACCATGGAATATTATACAGCCATAAAAAGGAATAAAGCACTGATCCATGCTACAACATGCATGAACCATGAAAACATTATGTTAAGTGAAAGCCAGTCACAAAAGAACACATATTATGGGATTCTATTGGTGTGAAATGTCCAGAATAGGCAAATCTATGAGATTCTTAGTGCTTATGGCTGGGGGAGATAGATGAAGTGGTGGGCAGGGTGACAGACAAGAGTATGGGGTTTCCTTTTAGAGGTGATGAAATGTTCTAAAATTGATTGTGGTGATAATTGCACAACTTTGTGAGTATACGAAAAGTGGTTGAATTGTATACTTTCAATAGATACTTGAATTGTATACTTGAATTCTATGGTATGTGTGAATTGTATCTCAATAAAGCAGTTTTTAAGATGGGGAAGCCTTGGTTGGTATAGCTCAGTGGACTGAGTGACAGACTGTGAAACAAAGGGTCACCAGTTTGATTCCCAGTCAGGGTAATGCCTGCGTTGCAGACCAGGTCCCCAGTAGGGGGCACACAAGAGACAACCACACATTGATGTTTCTCTCCCTCTCTTTTTCCCTCCTTTCCCCTCTCTGTAAAAAGAAATAAAATCTTTTAAAAATTAAATGGGGGGGGAAGAATACAAAGGAGAGAGCAACTTATTTGAGATGGAACTATAGGGAAAGCTTTATGGTGACATTAACATTAGTGCTAGTCTTCATAGTAGGAAAGAGAAAAGGCAGTCTATAAGAAGGTTTTTCAGGGCTGTCCAAACTGTGGCCTGCAGGCTGCATGCAGCCTAGGATGGGTGTGAATGGAACCCAACACAAAATCATAAATTTACTTAAAATGTTGTGAGATTTTTCTGTGATTACGTGTCCCAATGTATTTAATGTGCAGCCCAAGACAACTCTTCTTCTTCCACTGTGGTCCAGAGACACCAAAAGGTTGGACATCCCTGGGTGAGCAAAGAGTCAGCAGGGAGAGGCTCGTTGGCTCTCTAGACAGGCCTGACAAATTGGAAATTAATTTGGTGAATTCTCCACTGTATTCAAAGACTGGCATTCAGGCAGTTTATCAGTAGTATCTCATTTATTTATCATATATATTTTATGTATGTGTATAATTAATGGTATGATTAATAATAACTTGGTAACTTGCCAATAGTTTTTCAAAGTATGAAGCAAAATTTAAAATGGTCAAACTCATATAAGCATTTATTAAATATCTTCATAAACTTGACATCAATTTTAGCAGTAAAGCATGAAGTTGTATATATTTTTCCAGTTTAATTAAAAGAAAATAAAAAACAGTTTGTATTTGTTACATATTTTTATTATGATGTTATTAGTTATAAATGTACATTTAAGGATAAAATTTATTTTCCCTTTTCTTCTGACCAAACATATCGTATTTATTTTCTAAAATGCATTGGAGCTTCTGTTTTCAATTTAGAGATATAGAGAGCTTGAATGAGTATTGCTCCCACCCTGAAAACAAGGAAATAGGTCAGACAAACTGCAAATTAATGACATTTTTTTATCCTTTCAGAGAACTAAGTTTGTAGGTCAAATAAATTAACTAAAAATCAAGAAAAAAAACCCTGGTACCTAGAAGAGGCAAACAGGACTTACTTAAAAATGTATATAGCAGTCCTTGCCTTTACTATTAGAAATATTATAAAAAGAGGTATGAGTAAATATAATTAGTGGAGATAAAACAGAATTAATTAAACCCAGATAAGGTACAAAAAGGGGAAAACCATAGAACAAGCGGTACAAATATACACCACTCACACACTCACAACTAGTATCATGCATATAAGAAGTTGAATTAGTGTCTGTCTCATTTCTCCCTTTGTTGAAAAGAAATAATATCTTCAACTGGAAGCTAATTACCATGATAGCATCTTCCTTATAGGGTGGTTTTGAGAATTAAATGATAATAAATGTTTTCAAATGCCTAGTGCAACTATTGGCACATAGTAGGGTGTTAGTAGGCTCAGTATTTATTGAATGGAATATATACTATAGGAATTGTTGAAATTGAAGTGGTCTGGATTGGGCAAGGTTTGTTATAGACAAGGTTGGACCCATTTTTAGCATTTTTGGATGATCAGGATAACCAAAACACAGAATATTCTTAGACAGGATGGTGGGAAGAGGTGTGTGTGTGTGTGTGTAGGGCAAGGATGAAATTAGAAAGGGGAAAGATATGGTTGTGAACCAAGAATGATATATAGGCCAATGAATCCCTGATGCATTTATAGTCACACACAAAACAAAAAAATGTAAGGCTAAGGATCCCTACTTTGTCCAGATAAAACGTGAGTTTCCTTTTTTGCTAACTGTCATGGATCCAGCAGTGGTGCCTGTGCTCAAGAAAACAAATCTTGATGCCACTTCAACTTGGTAAACAGTGGACTATAGGCAGGGTTAAAAGGAGGCTGCCAACTTCTGTTAGGTAAGAAAGCACTTTCAAACCTGCCAAACTCAAGGTGAGAACTGTAGCAGCCATAGGACTAGAGACACCTGGGATGAAATTCACCGAGAGCTTCACATTTTCTCATACCCTGTTATTTGGTTCCCAAAGTGATGTTAAACTTCAAAAAATCTTTTGGGAACCACTGCATTTGGAGTTTCCATCTGTGCTTTGTTTTTATCTGCAAGCTGCTAGCAAGCACCCTATGGTGAGTCTGCATCTGAAGGGTGAGGCCCAGAAGAAGAAATAGGGAGGAATCTCTAAATGCAAAGCTTTTAAAAATGGAAATAATGTAAAGGATTTAGTGAAGTCAATGAAGTATGATATCACTTCTGTATTGCAGTCACCATATTGCAATTTTGACTAGCCAAATGGGGTCTTGGTTTGCTTGGTTACTGCCTGCTGAGCTCCAGGGATGTATGGAAATTGAGCTAGTGTGATGCAAAAAGTGCCAAAGAGCATAAGATAGCACAGTAGATGCCTGGGAGTGAAAAAGTAGAAAGTTGAATTTTATTTTGATGTGCACTTATGTAAAAATTGGGACAAAAGTAGAAAGAAGGCAACTAGAACTGGGACTCAAGTTATATTTCAAATGCATGTGAAATAAAAACAGTTGATATTATAATGTGAAAAATGTAGACACTATGCTCTCTCATTCATTATTTCAGCTCTGTCCTGATCCCCTGTCTTGTTCTAGCCTAACCCTTTCCATCCTCCACTGTGATATTTCTTAAAGGCAAGTCTGAGCATGTGGCTCCCCTAGTTGAAAATCTTCGATGACTCTCCATTACCTATAGAAAATAACATAATAACCTCAGTGGATACTTTGTAATCTGACCCCACAAATATCTTCAGCTTTTTCTCTCTCTGAAACTATCCCCACACATGCATTTATGCTTTATAAATATTGAAATGCTTATAATTTCCTGCACATACTCTATTAATAGCATGTCCTCATGTATTTGTTCCTGCTGTTTCTTCTCTGGATGCTGTTTCTGCACCATTCTACCTGGATAACTCCCACTTCATCTACCATGATCCAATAGCTTTTCATCCTCTCTGATATTTCCTTGAACAGTGGCAGCATAAGAAAATGTGCTGCTGCTGTTACTTGTGCATATTTTTAATTTAAATTATTTCATTGTTGTTCAATTACAGTTGTTTGTATTTTCCCCACCCCTCCCCCAACCCCCTCCAAGCCCACCTCCCTCCCTTGCTTCCACTCTCCCCACATGTCCTTTATAGTAGTTCCTGAAAACCCTTCTCCCCACAGTCCCCTCCCTACTCCCCTCTGGCTATTGTTAGATTGTTCTTTTTTTTTTTTAAGATTTTATTTATTTATTTTTAGAGAGGGAAGGGAGGGGGAGAGAGAGAGAGAGAGAGAGAGAGAAACATCAATGTGCGGTTGCTGGGAGACATGGCCTGCAACCTAGGCATGTGCCCTGACTGGGAATCGAACCTGCGATGCCTGGTTCGCAGCCCGCGCTCAATCCACTGAGCTACACCAGCCAGGTAGATTGTTCTTAATTTCAATGTCTCTGGTTATATTTTGTTTGCTTTTTTCTTTTGTTGATTATGTTCCAGTTAAAGGTGAGATCATATGGTATTTCCCCCTCACCGCCTGGCTTATTTCATTTACCATAATGCTCTCTAGTACCACCCATGCTGTCACAAAGAGTAGGAGCTCCCTTTTTTCTCTCTGCTGCATAGAATTCCACTGTGTAAATGTACCACAGATTTTTTATCCACTTATTTACTGATGGACACTTAAGTTGGTTCTAGCACTTGGGTATTGTAAATTGTGCTGCTGTGAACATTGGGGTGCATAGGTTCTTTTGGATTGGTGTTTCAGAGCTCTTAGGGTATAATCCCAGCAGTGGAATTGCTGGGTCAAAAGACAGTTCCATTTTTAGTTTCATGAGGAAATTCCATACTGTTTTCCACAGTGACTGCACCAGTCTGCATTCATAACAACGGTGCACTAAGGTTCCCTTTTCTCCACGACCTCTCCAACACTTGTGTGTTGATTTGTTTATGTTGGTCATTCTGACCGGTGTCAGGTGGTATCTCATTGTGGTTTTAATTTGCATCTCTCTGATGGCTAGTGATGCTGAGCATCTTTTCATGTGTCTCTGGATCCTCTGTATGTCCTCCTTGGAGAAGTGTCTGTTCAAGTCCTTTGCCCATTTTTTGTTTTGTTGTTGTTGTTGTTGTTTGTCTTCCTGGAGAAGAGTCATGTGAGTTATCTATATATTTTGGAGATCAAACCCTTGTCTGATGTATCATTGGCAAATATGGTTCCCCAAATAGTTGGTTCTTTTTTCATTCTAATGCTGTTTTCTTTAGCCATGCAGAAGTTTTTTAATTTGATGAGGTCCCATTTGTTTATTCTTTCCTTTATGTCCCTTGCTTTAAGGGGACATGTCTGTGAAGATGTTGCTGCATGGAATGTCAGAGATTTTCCTGCCAATGTTTTCCTCTAGGACTTTTATGGTGTTATGACTTATATTTAAGCCTTTTATCCACCTTGAATTTATTTTTGTGTATGTTGTAAGTTGGTGATCAAGTTTCATTTTTTTGCATGTAGCTGTCCAAATCTCCCATCAGCATTTGTTGAAGAGGCTATTTTTGCTCCATTTTATGATTCTTCCCCTTTTGTCAAATATTAATTGACCGTAGAGACTTGAGTTTATTTCTGGGTACACTGTTCTGTTCCACTGGTCTATAGACCTGTTTTTATGCCAGTACCAGGCTGTTTTGATTACAATGGTCTTGTAATACAGTTTGATATCAGGCATTGTGATTCCTCCTGGTTTGTTCTTTCTCAAAATTGCTGCAGCTATTCCAGGTCATTTATAGTTCCACATAAATTTCTGAAATGTTTGTTCTATATCTGTGAAATATGCCATTGGTACTTTAATAAGTATTGCATTGAATCTGTAAATTGCTTTGGGTAGTATGGCTATTTTGATGATCTTAATTTTTCCAATCCATGAACATGGTACGTGCTTCCATTTGTTTGTGTCTTCCTTAATATCTTTCTTCAGTGTTGTATAGTTTTCTGAGTACAGGTCTTTTGCCTCGTTGGTGGGGTTATTCCTAGGTACTTTATTTTTCTTGTTGCTATATCAAATAGGATTTTTTTCCTGATTTCTCTTTCTGATATTTCATTGTTGGTGTACAAATGCCTTTGATTTCTGAGTATTGACTTTGTATCCCACTGTTTTCCAAATTCGTTTATTAGATCGAGTAGTTTTTTTTGTGGAGTCTATAGGATTTTCTATGTACACTATCATGTCATCTGCCAACAGTGACCATTTTCTTTCCTTCTTTCCAATTTGGATGCCTTTTATTTCTTTTTCTTGTCTGATTACTGTGGCTAAAACTTCAAGTACTATGTTGAGTAGGAGTGGTGAAAGTGGTAGTCCTTTTCTTGTTCTTGACCTTAGTGGGAAAGCTGTAAGTTTTTGTCCATTGAGTATGATGTTCGTTGTAGGTCTCTCATATATAGTCTTTACTATGTTGAGGGATGCTACCTGTATTCCCACTTTGCTGAGTGTTTTTATCATAAATGGGTGATGTACCTTATCAAATGGTTTTTCCACATCTATTGATATGATCATGTGATTTTTATCTTTCATTTTGTTTATGTGGGGTATTATGTTCATTAATTTGCAAATATTGTACCATTCTTGCATCCCTGAGATGAATCCCACTTGGTCATGGTGTATGATCTTTTTGACATATTGCTGGATGTGGTTTGCCAATATTTTGTTGAGGATTTTAGCGTCTATGTTCATCAGCAATATTGGTCTGATTTTCTTTCTTTGTTATGTCTTTATCTGGTTTTGGGATTCAGATGATGTTGGCTTCATAAAAAGAGTTTGGGAGTCTTCCACCATTTTGGATTTTTTGGGATAGTCTGTGAAGGATAGGGGATCGATCTTACTGAAATGCTTTGTAGAATTCTCCTGTGAAACCATCTGGTTCAGCCCTTTTGTCTGTCAGGAGTGTTTTGATTACTGCTTCAATTTCATTTGCTGTTATTGGTCTGTTCAGGCTTTCTGCTTCTTCTTCATTGAGTGTTGGAAGATTAGGTTTTGCTAGAAATTTGTCCATTTCATCTAGGTTTTCAAATTTCTTGGCATACAGTTCTTCGTAGTAATTTCTTACAATCCTTTGTATTTCTGTGGTACCAGTTATAATGTCTCCTCTTTCATTTCAGATTGTGATTATTTGGGTCCTCTCTCTTTTTTTCTTGATGAGTCTGCTTAAAAACTTGTCAATTTTGTTTATCTTTTCAAAGAACCAGCTCCTGGATTCATTGATCCTTAGAATTGTGCTTTTAGTCTCTATGTCACTTAATTTTGCTCTGATCTTGGTTATTTCCTTCCTTCTACTTGCTCTGGGCTGTTTTTGCTGTTCCTTGAGTTCTTGTACTCATAGGGTTAGGTTGTTTGTTTGAAATGTTTCTATCTTTTTTAGGTAGGCCTGTATTGCTATGAACTTCCCTCTCAGGACTGCTTTTCCTGTGTCCCATAAGTTTTGGATTGTTGTAAGTTTATTTTCATTTGTTTCCAGGAACCTTTTGATTTCTTCCCTAATCTCATTCTTGACCAATTCATTGTTTTATAGTATGCTATTTAATCTCCATGAGTTTGAGTGTTTGGGGTATTTTTCCTTGAGGTTCGTTTCTAGTTTCAGTCCCTTGTGATCAGAGAAAATGCTTGGTATTATTTCAATTTTCTTGAATTTGTTGAGGCTTGTTTTGTATCCTATCATGTGGTCTATCTTTGAAAGTGTTCCATGTGCATTTGAAAAGAATGCATATTTTGCTTCTTTGGGATGAAGGGCTCTCTCTATATATATATCAGTTAAGTCCATTTCATCTAGGGCACTGTTCAATGCCATAATATCTCTGTTGATATTTTGTTTGGGAGATCTGACCATTTTTGACAGTGAGGTGTTAAAATCTCATACTATAATTGTGTTGCTGTCTATACCTTTCTTGAAGTCCTCCATGATTTTCTTTATGTATTTGAGTGCTCCTATGTTGGGTGCATATATATTAACAATGTTTATGTCTTCTTGATGAATTCTTCCCTTGAGTATTATGGAGTGGCCTTCTGGGTCTCTCCTTATGGTTCTGTTTTTGAAGTCTATTTTGTTTGATATGAGTATTGCTACCCCAGCTTTTTTCCCCTGTCCATTTGCTTGGAATATTTGTTTCAAGCCCTTCACTTTCAGTCTGTGTAGATCTTTCATCCTGAGGTGGGTCTCTTGTAGGCAGAATATGTGTGAGTCCTGTTTTCTTATCCATTCCACTATCTGTGTCTTTTGATTGGGGCATTTAATCCATTTACGTTTAAGGTTATTATTGATAGGTACTTATTCATTGCCATTTTTTCATACCTGTGTTCCTCTCTCTTTCACTTTTTTCTTCCTATTCTTAAAGCAAACCCATTAGCATGTCCTGCAGAGCTGGTTTGGAGGAGGTATATTCTTTGAGACTTCTTTTGTGTGGGAAGCTCCTTATTTGGCCTTCCATTTTAATTGAGAGCCTTGCTGAAGAAAGTAGTCTTGGTTGCAGGCCTCCCGTTTTCATTACTTGGAATATTTCTTGCCATTCCCTTCTGGCTTAGAGCATTTCCCTGAGTAGTAAGCTGCTAGTATTATCGGGGCTCCATTATATGTTACTTCCTGTTTCTCCCTTGCTGCTTTTAAGATTCTCTCTTTATCTTGGAACTTTGCCACTTTAATTATGATGTGTCTTGAAGTGGGCCTCTTTGGATTACTCTTTATTGGGACCCTCTGTGTTTCCTGGTTTTGTGTGACTTTTTCCCTCATCAAATTAGGGAAGTTTTCCATCATTTCTTTTTCAAACAGGTTTTCTATTCCTTGCTCTCTTTCTTCTCTTTCTGGTAACCCTATTATACGAATATTATTATATTTTATGTTGTCCTGCATTTCCCTTAATCCCTCTACAGTCTTTCTGAGACTTTTGTCCTTCTATTGCTCATTCTGGTTGTTTTTTTCTACTTGGTCCTCCAGGTCACTGATCCGATCCCCTGCTTCATTGAACCTGCTTTTGATTACTTCTATTGTGCTCTTCAGTTTAGAAATTGTATTTTTCATTTCCTCTTGGGCCTTGTTGATCATTTCTATTTCCTTTTTCATGTTGATATAGTTTGCAGTGAGTTCATTGTAGTTTCCATGTAGTTTTTGGTAATTCTCTGTGAGCTCATTGAGCTTCCTGATAACCATTGCTTTGAACTCAATATATGATAGTTGACTTACATCTACTTCATTTAGCATTCTTTCTGAGACTTCCTCCTTTCTTTTCATTTGGAGATTATTTCTTTGTCTTCCCATTGTTTGTGAGACTCTTCGTATTAGCCTCTGCTTCTTAAATTGATCTGTTCTGACTCCCTGGGTTCATGGTGTGAACTTCTATGGTAGAATATTTGTGAGATTCAGTGGTGCCAACTCCTTGATTTCCCAAGGTCACTGGTCTTCTTTGGCTGCCATTTATGTTGACTCTATGCATGTCTTTGGGTTTTGATTGTTGTTGGGTCTTTCTTTGGTGGATTCTTCCCTCCAGCTGGTCAACTGAGGGTCACTCTGTCCACCACCTCTTGTATTCTGTTGTGCAGGTGTGGGCAGGTTTTGTTGAAGCTGGTTTTTCTGTGTGTACAAGGTTTTGAGGATTCTCTCTTGTTCTTGTTCAGTGGTTTGATCTGAGTAATTTCTCCACCATTTAGTTGTATTTCCAGATAGGTCCTGGGTTGAGTTAGCATGGTTTCCACTCCCTCCTTCACCTTCTTTTGTTGTCTGTTGGTGGTTCCTTTGTTGGTGGGTTTCCTCTTCCAGCAGGTATTCTGGTGTTCATAGCTTCCACCTACTTGTTTGTGATCAGTTGGAGGGGTAAGGCAAAATGGTTTAAGACAGCAGGAGTGTATTCCATCATATTTATAGTACCAGCCTGAAGAGAAGAGATAGGAGATGCTTTGGATATGTGTAGTGTTAACTGTGATATTTCATCCAACTAACCACTTTTTAGAAAGGGTGGAAAGAAGATAAGACTCTTGCTGGGCAAGGGGAGGATTGTGAGTTTGTTCTAGAAAGCAGTGAGCTTGTGGGTGGTCAGATTATGAGGTAAAATGAAAGTAAAAGGTAGAAAATAGATGTAGTGTGTGAGAGAATAGAATTAACCACAACAGTAATAAAGTTCAGGAAACCATAAAGTGGACTGAGATCTGGGAGGGGTGCTGTGTAGTATTTACAATTGTACAGAACAGCTATTATTTACAATAATCATGGAGCAACAATCATATGACAGAATCTATGTGATCTGGATAACCAGGATAGGAAGTATAGGACCTAGAGTAGTGTGCTAATGGAACACAAGTGAAATGAAAGACAGTAAATTAACAATACACTATGAAAGAGAGAACCAAGGGAAAACAGCCAAACAATGCAATTTAACCAGCCAAGCAAAGAAGACTAAATAGAAAAAAGGGAAATACAAAAATGTTAATAAAAGAAGAGATGTAAGAATAATGAAAAAATAATACAAATATACAAGAACTTGCAAGTTCTCTGTAGTAGCAAAGTGAAATTTGCCTCACTGTCTCAGCTTTTAGGATGTCCCCTCTTTGGGTCCAACTCTGTTCTTTTCACAGTTCCAGGTTTTTTTGTCTCACCACTTGTAGGAATTTTTAAAACAAGAAGAAGGAAGGAAGAGGAGATAAAAAGGGAAAGAAAAGAATAAGGAATAAAACCAGAAAGAAAGAAAGAAAGAAAGAAAGAAAGAAAGAAAGAGAGTTAAATGATAAAATAAATAAATTAAAAAACACAAAACTACTTTAAAAAAAAGAAACAAACAAAAAAAGCTTCCTGCTGGCTTTGAACTGACCAAGCCAGTTTTGCTGGTCTTCTGGGTTGTAGCAGGCTGAGGGGTGATTGTTCTCTTGTTTTCGCTTTTCTCCCTTTCTGAACTGCACTGGGTCAGCCTCCAGCCCAGTTCCCCAGCAGCTTCGCATCCCGCAGTTTCAGCCTCTGGTCCCGCTGGTTCAGGTGCACACTCTCCCCGGGGCTGTGGGCATGCACATTTGCCTGGTCTGCATCCGGTCCCTCAGGTTCAAGTGCACACTCTTCTCAGGGTTACAAGAGTGTATTCAGGGCCTTCTGTGCCACCTCAGGTGCACCGCATGTCTGGGTGGGGAGGAGGCCAGAGTGGCTGCTGCAGGAGAATTCCCCAAACAGCCACCGAGTACCTCTTTTTTCACTTTTTCTTTTTGAGAAATTCCTCCTGTTCAAGGCTGCTGCTCTATACAAAGGCCTGGCCTCTCACACAGCCCAATTCCCCAACCAGACCAGGGACTTTCTGGGTCAAGGCCTGCCAGGGACCGTCACAGCCCAACTCTCAACTCTCCCCAATTGGCATCCACAGACTCCATGGGTGCTCAGAGCCCCTGTGTGTTTACCTCTTAGTCCTTACCCCCCTCTCTGCAGCTTCAAGCAACCAGGCCTCTGCCAGTGCTGCTCAAACCTTGTTTGGCCGGAGAGGGAACAGTTGACCCAGCTCTCTCCCAAGAACTCTGTGGTAGACCTGGCAGGCACCAGGCGTGGGGCTGCAGTTGCCCTGGTCCCCATGCTGGTCCCAGGGACCTTATTGTCCTGAAGCACTCTCCTTACCATCTGTTTTGTCAATGTCCACTATAATTTTTGGTCTCCTATCTTCATATATGCTAGGGTACTGTTGGCTGTTTGCCCTGTTCCTCAGTAGATCAGCTACATGTTTCACCCATGTGCAAAGGGAAATGGACTCCACTCCCACCTATCTCACTGCCATCTATTATTTGTACATATTTTAATCACTGTATTTATTACAATGCATTAGAAATTGTTTTCATGACCTCCACAATAGATTGCAAGTTCCTTCAGGACCCGGACTTTGGTTATCAGAAACCTAGTATAAAATAAACATTAACTGCATGTGAGGTCAATGTATGGTGGATTATTGTTTTCCTTAATGAATCCAAGAGCTATAAGAAGATAGAATCTCAGCAGAATCTTTTACTACCTGGTTATTTTCAGACCTGTGTTTCCAGGTAATCAGGTAAATTGCAACACATTTTTTGACAATTGATGGATAACTTCTGTTTTCCTAAACCCTTTAAACTCTTTAATTTGTTGATTAAACAGTATGTATTGAGTGCTAAAATAGGCCTACAAAATGTGGTTGAGACCTTTGAGAAATTTGCATTCTGGTTCAGAAGATAAAGAGATTACTTTCTCACTTTCCTGGATTTGTATATGGATGTTTTTGACCCACCATCTCAGATTGCCTGGAACTGTCCCAGTTTTAACACTCTAAGTCCCACATGCTGGGAAACTCCTCAGTGCTGGGCAAACCAGAAGGTTGGTCATGCTAGCAGATACTCAATAGTGCATCTTCGTGTTTCCTTATCTCTAATATAAACCAGAGCAAGGGCAAACATGTGTATATGAATGTTATTCATATGAATTTTGGTCCACATAGTGCTTTCCAAGGATGAAAGCAGAAGGGAAAAGAAAGGTCTAAAATAAAGACATCCATTTACTCTGAAGATTGCTTTGTTTCCAAAGAAAACTAGAGAGTAAGGGTGTTTAGTGGTATTTTGGATTCAGGGGAGGGCAGTCAGTTTGCTTGGAAAGTCACTGAGCCTTGTCTTGTGTAGTTGGAGTAGCAGAAGAGATCTCTTTCATATACATATAGAGAGGCTTGATTGAAGCCCAGTGGAGACTTTTACCTTGAACTAGTCCAAAATAATAAGTCAGATATTAGGAATAAGAAGAAAACTAAACTATGAAGAGAAGGCAGTTTGGTAAAATGAAAAGAACACTGTACTAGAAGCCAGAAAAAATTTTCAATCCCAATTCTACCACTTATTAACAATAAGATTTATGTGGTCATCCTGTACTTTATTTTCATTATCTTTCATATGAAATAGTAAAAGTAACTACTTCCGGGGACTGTGAGGAAAATAAAATTAAATAATACAAGTGAAATTGTAAATTGTAAAACATAATAAAAACTTTCATTGAGTTATGTTAAGTGGCCATTAGGCCAGTAGTTTAATCTTGGATGTGATGATTGAGGGGATAACAGTATGCAAATTTTTAGATAATAAATGCTAATGGAAATTTGGATGACCTTGTAAGCTAGCCAAAATTACTTACGGAGATGAGATCCAAGATGGCAGGTAGAGGATTAAATGGAAGCTATACTAATCTCCTCTCAGGATCACTGTGGAATTACAACTAAATTGCAGAGAAATCTTCTTGAGTAATCAACTGAACAGTAGCTGGAGAGAAGCCTTAGAACCATGGACAGACAGACAAAAGCACTTCACCACAATGTGACTGGTAGTAAGTGTAGAGGAGGCACAAGAAGGCTGCCTGGGATCCCATGGGTGGCAGCTGAAGTGCCAGAGAGATAGTTCAACAGCCAGGGAGTTTCCCCTGAGAAGTGTGGGATCTAAACCTCAAGCTGGGTTCCCCAGCCTACAGCACCAGAGCTGGGAAAGGAACACAGATAACATCCAGGTGTGAAAAGCAGCAGGGTTTCTGTCTGCCAAGGAGAGACAGCTGGAGATGCAAACATCTTAACAGAATTTCATTTGTAGTCACTTACACTGGGTGCTGGCAAAGGGAGAACAGAGTGGACTAGAGAAGGTTGAGGAGAGTCTAGGTTTGTGCCTCTGGGAAGAGAAATGAGGGAACAGCCACCAGGATCCATGAGCTGAGTCACCCCCCATGCTGCAGGAGCCATCTCTCTGAGGCAGAGCACTCCTCTATGAATAGCATCAGCCTAAGGGGAAGTAATAGCTCCACCCACAGAAATTACTCTGTCCCACCATTAGGTGTTTATGCCTGACTGCTGACTACAGCTTGATTAGTTTAACAACTGGTCAGTGTCATGGAAGATTAGTTTAACATCTAAGGGGGAAAATACAAAGAAGTGGCCAAAATAGGAAGACAAAGAAACAGATCCCAAATGAAAGAACAAGAGAATGTTTCAGAAAAACTAGATGTAATGGAAGTAAACAATTTATCAGATAGAGAGTTTAGAGTAATAATTATAAGAATATTCAACAGCATGAAAAAAGATATAGGGACCATAAAAAAGGATCAGTCAGTAACAAAGAATGCAATATCTGAGGTAAATAATACACTGGAAGGATGCTAAAATCTTCAACAAAATATTAGCAAACCAAATACAACAATGCATGAAAAAGATTATATACCATAATCAAGTGTGATTTATTACAGGAATACAAGGATGGTACAATATTCACAAATCAATAAATGTGATTCACCATGTAAAGAAAATGAAGGATAAAATCACATGATTATATCAATAGATCCAGAAAAAGCTTTTGATAAAGTCTAGCACCAGTTTATGAAAAAAAACTCTCATATAGAGAGCCCATAGACACATGAAGAAAATGCTCAGCATCACTAGCCATTAAAAAGATGCAAATTAAAACCACAATGAGATACCACTTAACAATGGTCAGAATGGCCATCACTAATAAATCAACAAACAACAAGTGCCAGCCAGGTTGTGGAGAAAAGGGAACCCTAGTACCCTGTTGGTGGGAATGCAGACTGGTGCAGCCACTGTGGAAACCAGTATGGAGTTTCCTCAAAAAACTAAAGAAGGAACTGCCTTTTGATCCAGTGATCCTACTGCTGGGATAATACCCTAAGAATCTGAAATCATCAATTGGAAAGAACTTATGCATGCTAATGTTCACAGCCATGTTATTTACAATAGCCAAGTGCTGGAAAGAGCCTAAGTGCCCATCAGTAAATGAGCGGATCAAAAACTGTGGTACATTTATACAATGGAATTTTACTTGGCCATAAAAAAGAAGGAGATTGTTCTCTTTGTGACAGCATGGATGGACCTGGAGAGCATTATGCTAAGTGAAATAAACCAGTCAGAGAAAGATGAATACCATATGATTTCACTCACATGTGGGATCTAATGGACAACCTGAACTAACAAGAGAAACAGTGAGAAACTCATAGATGGAGAACAGATGGCAGCTAGTGGGGGTGGTGAAAGGGGGTGGAGGGATTGAGCAAAAAAGAAAAAGGACTCATGGACATGGACAACAGAGTGGTGATTGCTGGGAGGAGCAGGTATAAGGAGACTAAATAGTAATGGAAAAAATACAATAAAGATAATATATTTAAAATACAATAAAATAATTTATGGGGTTTCCTCCAGATTATTAAAATAGTCTGAGTTGTGACAACTTTTATGGTGTTTCAATTTTATGTATAGAAACAGCCAAATTTGGAGCCAAAGCTGTGAATAAAGTGGGTGATTAAACTAGGGAACATGACTTTGATATAATCAAATAAGTTTTGACTATTAGAATAGTGATCACATATTTCTTATATGGCTTATAAACTTACTCCAATGACATTTTTCAAAAAGGAGTTCTAAAAGGATCTTGGAGTTATAGTGCAATTGTTGGAAAGTGTGTATTTTCCTGGAAAGACAGTTTTAATGAAACAATTTTATTTCAAGTACTTTTCCCTGTATTTTTGTTTTTTGATCACATTCATTTAGTAACATATAATCCCACTGTTAAAACTAGTTAAATAGGCCCTGGCTGGCATAGCTCAGTGGATTGAGCACGGGCTGTGAACCAAAGCATCGCAGGTTCCATTCCCAGTCAGGGCACATGCCTGGGTTGCAGGCCACGACCCCCAGCAACTGCTCATTGATGTTTCTCTCTCTCTTTCTCCCTCCCTTCCCTCTCTAAAAATAAATAAATAAAATCTTAAAAAATAAATAAGTAAAAAATAAATTCTTAAAAAATAAATAAAATATGTCCTTAACAAAAAACAAACAAACCCTATTTAAATAGAGAAAAATGTCTGTAACCCCACCAACCTAACAAATTTAATGTTTTGTGTTGTTTTGTTATATAATAGTCATTTCTCATAAGGTAATATTATCTATTTATAAGATAGAATTTTACTTTGAGAAATGCATTTCAGCCATCTGAAGCCCCACATAAAAGATAGACATACAGAAAAACAGAAACAAACAAAATACCACTTGTTTTTTTAATATATTTTATTGATTATGCTATTACAGTTGTCCTATTTCTCCCCTTCACTCCCCTCCACCCTGCCCACCCCCTCGCACTCACATTCCCCCCCTTTAGATCATGTGTCATAAGTTCTTTAGCTTCTACATTTTCGATACTATTCTTGCCCTCCCCGTCTATTTTCTACCTACCATCTATGCTACTTATTCTCTGTACCTTTACCCCCTCTCTCCCCACCCCACTCCCCTGTTGATAACTCTCCATGTGATCTCCATTTCTGTGGTTCTGTTCCTGTTCTAGTTGTTTGCTTAGGTTCTTTGGTTTTGTTTTAGGTGTCGGTTAATAATTGTGAGTTTGCTGTCATTTTACTATACATGGTTGGATTTTTTTTTATCTTCTTAGATAAGTCCCTTTAACATTTTCATAAAACAAGGGCTTGGTGATGATGAACTCCTTTAACTTGACCTTATCTGAGAAGCACTTTATCTGCCCTTCCATTCTAAATGAAAGCTTTGCTGGATAGAGCAATCTTGGATGTAGGTCCTTGTCTTTCATGACTTGGAATATTTCTTTCCAGCCCCTTCTTGCCTGTAAAGTCTCTTGAGAAATCAGCTGACAGTCTGATGGGAACTCCTTTGCAGGTTACTGTCCCCTTATCTCTTGCTGTTTCTAGGATTCTCTCCTTCATTTTTACCTTGACTAATGTAATTACGATGTGCTTTGGTGTGTTCCTCCTTGGGTCCAATTTCTTTGGGACTCTCTGAGCTTCCTGGACTTCCTGGAAGTCTATTTCCTTTGCCAGATGGGGGAAGTTCTCCTTCATTATGTTTTCAAATAAGTTTTCAATATCTTGCTCTTCCTCTTCCCCTTCTGGTAAACCTATAATTCGGATGTTGGAGCATTTAAAGATGTCCTGGAGGTTCCTAAGCTTCTCCTCATTTTTTTGAATTCTTATTTCTCCATTCTTTCCTGTTTGGTTGTTTCTTTCTTCCTTCTGGTCCACTCTATTGTTTTGAGTCCCAGTTTCCTTCCCATCACTATTGATTCCCTGTGCATTTTCCTTCATTTCTCTTATCGTAGCCTGCATTTGTTCATCTA
>PVIA01012329.1:0-38464 GCA_004024845.1 Tonatia bakeri
AAAATTTAACCAGAGACATTGAAATTAAGAACAAACTGACAGTAACCAGAGGGAAGGTGGGAAGGAATAAGGGAATAACAGGGGGAGGAGGAGAGAGAGTTATCAAGAAACATGTATAAAGGACATGTGGACAAAGCCAAAGTCGGGTAGGATTGAAGGTGAGAAGTGGGGATGCTGGAGTGGCGGGGAAGTGGTAGGAGGAAAATGGAGACAACTATACTTGAACAACAATTAAAAAGAGAGAAAAAATAGTTTTAAAAAATTATTTCACAAATGAAATGTAAGATGCATGAAGGAATGGTGACAATGGTTGAAGAAGGCATCACTGTGTAGGTAAATCTAAGCAAACTATATTGGTGTTACAATAAAACATAAATGTGTAATGTAGGGGATTTTAGATTTTGAGATAGAATTAAAATCCTAGAAAAATAATAGCATGTAAATCTGGATAGGGTGATGAGAATTGAAAGCATTTATAATATAGTAATTGTTTGAGAGGAGGGGAAAGATTTTGATTTAGGCTTTAGGGGAAATATGTATGTTAAGATTTCTAAGGATATCAGCTTTTAAAAAATACAAATACTTCCCAAACTAATAGCAAGCAGAGTTATGGGAGAGATGTTAATCAATCAAATGATGGCCAGTAAAGCAGAAAATCAGAGACTGAAAAAATAATGCAGAGAAAGTGGAGGCAACTGTACTTGAACAATAATAAAAAAAATGTATTTTTTTAAAAAAGGATGCCTGAAGTTCATAGTTGAATGAATGAACACAGGTATTTCTTTTAGAACATTATTTCCAATTCCCAGTTTCCTTTTGCCCTTCTTTGTAGCAATGGTGCTCTCTCTCTCACATCAGAGCACTGAACACTCATGGAGAAAAAATTCTGGATAAAAATCCAATAAATGCACTATGCTTTTATAGGCATAAAAAAGAACATGGCAAACATAAAGCATAAATTATATGGTAGAGATAAATATAAGTATGTTGAAAATAACAATGATTGTAAAAAAAAACTACACTTAGTACTTAAAGTCTTTTTTTTTTTTTAGTACTTAAAGTCTTAAATTCCATACTCTTTCTACAAAGAAAACAAAAGATACTCTTAGAATTTAACAACACAAAAATATTAAAGGTAAAAATTCATAAAATATATATATATTGCTGGTACAATTATTCAATTATCAGAAAAAAATAGAAGCTTTAAAGTAAAACACATGGCAATAGATATAATTACAATTAAAAATAAATAAATGACCTAGTCAGCAGTTTTAAATTTATAGGTACTTAATAGTATACTAAAAATAATAAATGCCAGATTTTCAAAAATAAGACAAATTAACAAGCCAGCATCAAAGCAGACTTTTAACACAGTTCTAATAAATAATAGATTAATTAGACAAAAAAATGAAGAAGTACATGCAATATTATAAAAACAGTATTTGCTTAATTTTTAATTAAATTTAATGGAGTAACATTAGTTAATAATATTTTACAAACTCCAGATATACAACATTGTTATATGACATCTGTATACTCTATTATGTGCTCACCATCTGAATTGCAGTCTGCATTTGTCAGCATAAATTTTATTTCCTTTATCCTGTGTCTTCTGGCTCCTTCCCTTTCCCTCCTATTAACCACCTTTCTGTTGTCTGTATCTATGGGTTGTTTCTTTGTTATTTGGTTTGTAGGTTGATTTCTGTTTTATAGCCCTCAATGAGTAAAATCACATAGTTTTTGCCCTTTTTTGTTTGACTTATTTCATTTAGCATAATACCCTCAAGATACATCTAGGTTGCCACAAATGGCAGTATTTCATCTTTTCTATGATTGAGTAGCAGTCCATTTCAATAGAAGCAGAAAAATCATTGATAAAATTTAACAATCAATGGTGATGAAAGGAAAAACTTTCACAGCAAAGATTATGTTCGATGATTGATCCTTTTTTAATTCCAAAAAAACAAGAGATATAAGATTAAGAAAAAATAATAATATATAATTGCAAATTTATGATCATTCACCTTTTTAAAAATCTATAGGCAAATTATTAGATTTTTCATAGCCTAGGAAATTGATGAATACATGAGAAACATAAAATAATTCAATTATATTTTCTTTCAGCAACAATAGGAACTGAAGATCTCAAAAATGTATATATTCAAAGCAGAAAAAAAGTATATCATACCCATAAACAGAGTTAATATAATTATAAGAATTTTATCTAAAAATTAAGGATCTGATTTCAAAAATATTAAATGACAACAATTAGAGAGAACTCCATGTGGAAAGATTTGATACATTTCTCCATACCAACATATACATATACTATCATTTTAATCAACCATCCTGCTGGGTTTTGTATGTATAAAAGCTAACTCTAAAATTTATACAGGAGAGCCCTGGCTGGTGTGGTTCAGTTGGTTGGAGCATTGTCCCACACAACGGAAGTTCACAGGTTCGATCCCCAGTCAGAGCACATGTCTGGGTTGCAGGTTCTATCCCTGTTTGGGGAACCTACAGGAGGCAGCCAATCAATGTTTCTCTCTCACATTGATTTTCTTTCTTTCTTTCTCTCTCTCCCCTCCTCTCTCTCTTAAAGCAATGGAAAAAAATGTCCTTAAGTAAGGATAAAATAAAATAAAATTTATACAGAAAAAACAAAGGCACAAGTATAGTCAAAACAGAGCCAGACAAAAAGACTGAAAATAATGCTGGCAACTAAAACTGAAAGCTTGCTGCAGGTATAAATGAAGAAATTAATAAAATAAAATAGCCAAGAACTAAACTCATGAATGCAGGATGGGGCAAAAGTAGATTTACCATTGTTAACATGGAAAATAATACAGTAATTATAAACAACATTAATATGAGTAAACTCTGTTTTGCATGTTCACAACAGTAAACCTACTTTTGCCCCACTCTGAATATGCATACCTAATTCATGACAGACTGGTGCTTCATAACAGTGAGAAAAGAAGTACACTTTCTGATTTGGGGATTAAATATATACATGAAAAATTAAAACAGACTCCTATCTTATAACATAATATAAGAGCAATTCAAATGAATGAAGAAAAACTATAAAAATCAAAATTTTAAAACCTTTAGAAGAAAATATATGAAGAAAGCCTTTTTGAAATAAACCATAAAGAAAATGATGCATAAATTTAACTACATTAAAATGAATAACTTTTGTTCCATGAAAACACCACAGAAAAAGAATAAGACAAGTAGACAAGCAGTAAATATTTGCAAGAAAAATAATTAACAAAGTATTAATAATAACCTGAATACAGAAAGAACTCCTATAAACCAATAAAAATATAAATCATTTGGACATTTCACAGAAAAGAAAATACAAATTAAAAGTAAACATTGCAAAAGATACTCAAACATTTTAGAAATTTACGCTACACAGTATCAAGTGTTGGTGAGTATGTAGAGTGATGGGCACTCTCATACGTGCAAATGGGAATGTACATCATACTACCACTTTGGTATGTGCTGCTGTATTACCTGTTAAAGTTTAATATGCATACAGCCCAATGGCTCAGCAATTTCACTCGTATGCATATACACTAGAGAAATTCTTGCACATAAAGCAGTAGATAAGTCCAAAATTATTCATGTCAGCATCCTCTGTAATTATGACAAAGAAACCTAAATATTCTTTGGTAAATTGGGAAAATAAAAATTGTGATATAAACATATCATGGAGTCCTATACTGCCATGAAAATGAATAAACTACAGCTATATTAATATGGATAATTTTTTTAAATATAATATTGGGTTGGCCATAAAGTTTTTTTAGTTTTTCTGTGTGATGGCTCTAGTAGTGCTTAGTTGTCTTTAACTATTCATTCAAAACAATTTTGTTAGGTTGTATTGTCATATTAGCTATCATATCAACATGCATTTTAAAAACTGTATCAAAATTGGGGAATTTTTGTGCAGTTATTTTAATATTGAAGTTGGAAGAAAAATGCAACATTTTCAGCATATTATGCCTCATTATTTCAAGAAAGGTAGAAATGCAACAGAAAAGCAAAAAAAAAAGATTTGTGCATAGAGAAGTGCATGGAAAAAGTGCTCTGATTAATCAAATGAGTCAAAAGTGGTTTGTGAAGTTTCTTGGTATTTTGGCTAAATAATTCTTTTCTGTGGGGCTGTCTTCTATTTTGGAAGATGTTCAGCAGGACCACTCACCTCTACCCACTAGAAGCCAATAGCAGAAAATGGCCAACATACTCAGAATATCCAAATCAACAACTTATTGGGGGAAATTAAAAATGTGTCTTTCATTTTATGGAAAAAACTAACCAGACTTTTAGGTCAACCAAATATTTAGTGGAATAGGAGAAGCAAATTATAGAAAGTGCTATATTCTGATTCTTTTATATACATTTAATTTATATAAAGTGACTCTATGAATATATCTGCTTTTTTAATATGAGACCCTCACTTAACTAAGAAGAGAGGCTTGCTAAATATTTCCTCCCTTAAATAAACACCCTAGAAATCATGGATTCAACTTTTCATATGAAATGGCATCTTCTAGGGTGAATTTTTTGGACAATGAACATAAAAAAGTGTCTTCTCAGAGCATGTGCTAACTGACAAGGAAGGTTAGAACTTACCCTGCTGATTAGGCATGACTGCCCCTAGTCAAACCCGAAGGCATGGTCTGTTCCTCTCCCAACACACACTAAAGCCTTTGATGAAAAGAGAAAAGCAATTACAAGAGTAACTGCTCCCACTGTAAGAGGAGTAACAACATTATTCCATGTATTCTTATTCACTGGTACAGATGCTCAATACCAAGATTTACTAAATAGGCTGCCATCCTGTGTCTGCAGTGCCAGCCCAAGGGCCCTATAGGAAAGACCTCCACTTGCACGCCGGAGGAAATCTTCCAGAGGAGATTCTCCTTGTGTTTTCTGGGGCTCTGTGTAAAAGGCTGAGCAATCCAGTGAGCCAGCAGATTATTGTCCTCAGCCTGCAAGCTCAGTATTTCTGAACTTTGTCCTCCTGTCTCCCCATATCCTAGTACCTGGCTCACCACCCCCACCCCAAATCTACAGCCTATGAATGCAGACAAAAGGTATGCTAAATTCCACCTTATCAATCATGGGGAGATACCTGACCCAATGAGACTCATGTGTAGATGCCACAGTGAGTTGATGGGGCCTGACTTTGGCAGGCTCAGTAGTTCCTCCAGAACTTTGGCACTGGGAGATCTCTTCCAAGAGCTAGAGGGAAACAAATATACTTTAACTCACCAATTTCAGGGGATTAGTAGTAGTAATTCCATCGCAATGAGCTTGTGCAATAAAGTTGTGGGGAGAGTGGCTTCGAGTAACCCCATCAAACTAATACCTTATTCAATAACAACCAAGTCTTTTGCCAGGTAGTACCTTCTGGAAAAGATTTCTCCAACTATCCAAGGAGATAGCCACCTGCTTGATCAGTTAACACCTACAATGTGAAGGACAGTGAGTCTCCAAAAGGTAGACTCATACAGAAAATTATATTGTACTACCCATTTCCATGTTTATTGTCAAAAAGAACCCCAGTCCTTCTATTGTGAAAAGTGGATAGGATAAAATCTGTTTTCCATTAATCCCAAGAAGAGACTTAGTGTTATATATCACCTGATTTTTTAAATATATATAGCCTATTTGATTGGAAAAAAAACATAAAGCATAGGTTGAAATAGAGAATAAAACTCCTAACAATAAGAATATACAGATGGAGACCTATGTGGACAATTTTTCTGAACAGGACCTGTGTTCTGCCAATTATGAGACAATAAAAATAAAATCTAGTAATATACTACTAGTTAAAAAGCCAGAGAACACACAGAATATTAGAAATCATTTTATGTAGAAAGAAGGTATGACCTATATCAGATGCACAGTGCCAGCCAAATCTGTGCATCATTCCAAGTTTGAAATCATGGAAGATAAATTATGTTCTCTTATCCTCTGTGCTCTTGTCATGGGTGGAGAGGAGAGGAAGTGAAATTAGCAAACACAGATAGTTTTCCAAGAAGGTTGGTCAAGGCAAAAATAAAGACAGAAAGAACAAGGGTTACAGCAGGGGATGAAGGTAAAGACTTCACTGGAAGGCTTTTGACACTTCTTCACTGATATATTAGTCTCACTATCTACCATTATCATTATTCTCTCACTGAGAGTTTGAGTGCTGTGAAATAGCCTCTATCCTCTCCTATCTAAAAGACAACCTCACAGGTCTCCCTGTATACAAAAGAAAATGTTCATCACCAGCAGTCATTTTGTGGCTTGCAATGAAATTCAGGCAAGATATATATTTTCTGAGACCTTTTCTAACCTGTGGGATTTTAAGAGATGGCCAAGACACTCATTACATTTTTATCTGGGTTTTTTTTTTTTTCTAGCAGAATTAGGAGTCTAAGACTGGGGACTTTGAGACTTTCTTAACTCTACCTTGAGGCTCGGTTTATTAAATTCCTCATTTTGAAAGAAGGTAACATTAATCTCTCACAGTATATGGTGCTTGCCTGTCTGCCAAATACTCTTGGTAGGATATTAGTCAACAAGTGAATGACACCAACCAGCCACCCTCACTACTGAGATTGAGTCAGCTGTAGTTACAAGATCCCTGACAGATAAGCTGCCTGTCAATTTTGCTAAAAAGAGCAGTAAAAGTAGGAACAGGCAAGTTTGTACAATTTTTCAATTTCTTCCTTTTTTCAGAGTATTTTTAGTTTGGAAGAAATTGGTTTCCTTTTCTGTGCTTTATCTGTTCCTATTCATATGTCTTGCATGACCAGACAATTTATTCAACTTCTTTTTATTCATATAAAATAGTCACTGTTCTGGAAAAAGAGTGAGTCAATAAAGTGCTCACCCTCTCATATACCTGGACTTCTAGCCAGAGAATGCGATGCAGTGTGTCCAATGCACAATCAATTAGTTGAAAACCATTTGTGTAAAATAAAATTCGGTCTTGAAAATCTAAACATTTCTTTACAAGCCACTGATTGAAAGGATTTTCAATCTTCACCCAAAGATATGTTTGTTGATTTTAGAGAAAGAGGAAGGGAGAGAGAGAAGGAGAGAGAAAAAAACTTTAATGTGAGAGAGAAACATTGATGGGCTGCATCCTGTATGAGGCCCAACCAGGGATCAAACATGCAACCTAGGTACGTGCCCTGGTAGAGGGTCAAAACTACAACCTTTTGGTGTATTGGACAACACTCTAATCCATGGTACCAGAATTTGATTAATTAAACCCAAATCTACTCACCTGTGTAACATCTAGCTCATAAATGCAATGTTTTTAATCAGTGAAGAGATTGTGGTTTGGGGAACAGGCTCCAGGAGAGGGGCTTGCTAACTAGCATATTTTATTTATCGTCCTCTTTTTGGGACTCCATATGGCCTTCACAACAACAACCAACTGAAATGTAAGTAGTCAAACTAATTTGCTGGAGCTTTGTTTTGTGAAATAGAAAGAGGCCAGAGCCCAAATATGCACATTGTGTCTTGCTCATAGCATTAATGACTCATTATGTACAGTGAAATAATATAATTGCTAACTGATTTATTACTAGAAACAATGAAGGGCAGAAGGCAGTAGAATGACATATCAAGGATTTATTTTTAAAAATAACTTATCAGTCAAAAATTCAGCATTCAAAAATAAAATAATAACTATTCAAAAAATGAAGCAAATAAACACATTCCCTGGTAAACAAAAAACAAAGAGAATGCAAGTTATACATATGTGTAGTGGAATATTACTCAGCCATAAACAAGAATGAAATCTTATCATTTGCAACAGCATGGATGGATCTAGAGGGTATTATGCTAAGTAAAATAAGTGAGTCAGAGAAACACAAATGCCATATGATTTCACTTATATGTGGAATCTAAAGAACAAAATAAACAAACAAGCAAAATTCAAACAAACTCATAGATACAGAGAACAGAATAAATTGTTGCTGGAACAGAATAAATTGTTGCTGGAGAAGAGGGGTTCGGAGATTAGGTGGAAAAGGTGATGGGCTCAAGAAGTACAAATTGGTAGTTACAAAATATTCACAGGGATATAAAGTACAGCATAGGGAATACAGTCAGTAATATTGTAACAACTATGTATGGTGCCAGGTGGGTACTGGAATATTGGGGGGAATATTTTGTGAAGAATATGATTATCTAATGACTATATTATTTACTGGAAACTAATACAAAGTGATATTAAATGTAAACTATAATTGAAAAAATTATAAACATCAACAAGAGAATGCATTACTAGCAGACCTGACCTATAAATAGTACTAAAGGAAGCTATTAATGCTTAATGTAATGTTCCAAGAAAAAACAAAAATTCATAGGGAGAGATGAAGAGCACTGAAAATAGTAAGTATAGTAGGTAAATTAAAACTCTTTTCTTGACATCTTTATAAATATACTTTTTAAAATATATTTTATTGACCATGCTATTACAGTTGTCCCATTTCACCCTCTTCATTCTCCTCTGCCCTGCACACCCTCTCCCACCCACATTTGCCCCCTTTAGTTCATGTCCATGTGTCATAAGTTCTTTAGATTCTACATTTCCCATACTATTCTTACCCTCCCCCTGTCTATTTTCTACCTATTGTCTATGCTACTTATTCTCTATAACTTTTCCTCCTCTCTCCTCCTCCCCCTTCCCTGTTGCTAACCTTCCATGTGATCTCCATTTCTGGGGTTCTGTTCCTGTTCTAGTTGTTTGCTTAGTTTGTTTTTCTTTTAGGTGTGGTTTGTAATAATTGTGAGTTTGCTGTCATTTTACTATCCATGTTTTTTATCTTCTTTTTCTTAGGTAAGTCCCTTTAACATTTCATAAAATGAGGGCTTGGTGATGATGAATTCCTTTAACTTGACCTTATCTGAGAAGCACTTTATCTGCCCTTCCATTCTAAATGCAAGCTTTGCTGGATAGAGTAATGTTGGATGTAGGTCCTTGCCTTTCATGACTTGGAATACTTCTTTCCAGCCCCTTCTTCCTGTAAGGTCTCTTTTGAGAAATCAGCTGACAGTCTGATGGGAACTCCTTTGTAGGTTACTGTATCCTTATTTCTTGCTGCTTCTAGGAGTCTCTCCTTAATTTTAATGTTGGGTAAGGTAATTATGGTGTGCCTTGGTGTGTTCCTCCTTGGGTCCAACTTCTTTGGGACTCTGTGAGCTTCCTAGACTTCCTGGGAAGTCTATTTCCTTTGCCAGATTGGGGAAGTTCTCCTTCATTATTTGTTCAAATAATTTTTCCACTTGTTGCTCTTCCTCTTCCCCTTCTGGTACCCTTATAATTTGGACGTTGGAATATTTAAAGATGTCCTAGAGGTTCCTAAGCCTCTACTCATTTTTTTGAATTCTTATTTCTTCATTATTTTCTGTTTGGTTGTTCCTTTCTTCCTTCTGGTCCACTCCATTGATCTGAGTCCCAGTTTTCTTCCCATCACTATTGGTTCCCTGTGCATTTTCCTTCATTTCACTTAGCATAGCCTTCATTTTTTCATCTAATTTGTGACCAAGTTCAACCAATTCTATGAATATCCTGATCACCAGTGCTTTGAAATGTGCATCTGATAGGTTGGCTATCTCATGGTTGCGTAGTTGTATTTGCTGTGGAGCTTTGATCTGTTTTTCCGTTTGGGCCATTTTTTTTTTTTTTTTGGTCTGGTCATGCCTGTTACGTATAAGGGGCAGAGCCTTAGGTGTTCACCAGGGTGGGGCAACCCAGTCACTGGGTTATGACATTGTATGTGTGGGTGGGGGCCGAGAGGGAACAATGGCATTTGCTCCACTCTCTCTCAGATTTCAGTCCCTTCTGCCACTTCCCCCAAGCAAACTGGGCCTTTCTGGTGCTAATTCCTGGTGGGTGGGCTTGTGCACATTCTAGGACTCCGTGGGTCTCTCCAACTAGCTCTCCTGTGAGGCTGGGAATCTTTCCCAGTACCTCAACCACCACAGGTGTTTTCAATCAGTGCTTCTAGGTTCTATTTCCTGGCACTGGGACCCTGGGTTGCGCTGTCTGTCTTACTCCCCAATTTTGCCTGGTTTATCTGCACATGAATGTGGGACTACCTGGTCAGCGAGCTGCCCTGCATGCAGTGCCTTGCTTCACAATCACCATCTCACAATCGCCACCTTACTGAGTCTGCCTGTTTGCCACCCTGTGCCTGGGGTCTTCCAGACGCTGCCTATGCGCCCAGGATCCACCCACTGCGGTCTTGGGCCCTGGGATGCTTTGTGTGCCCAGTGCCACAACTTTTTGTGCCACGGCCCCTCTGTGCCCCGCTGCCCAACTCCGCCCTTCCTACCGGTTGGATGAATGTGTCTATTTTAACTCCTTGGTTGTCTGACTTCCATACAGTTCAATTTTCTGTCAGTTCTGGTTGTTATTTTGTTTCTAAATTATTGTTGTCCTTATTTTGGTTGTGCAAGGAGGCACAGTGTGTCTACCTACGCCTGTATCTTGGCCGGAAGTTTATACAAATATACGTTTTAATTATTACAAAATTTTATTGTTCAGTATGTAACATATACACAAAATATATAACCATATTTAATATATAAATAATATATAAATATATAACTATACTTAATATATGCATATATAACTATAATAACACAAACGAAGAGGAGAGAAATGAAGTTATATTGTTAGCAAAGTTGCTATATTTTACTGGAATTAAGTCAGCATAAACCTGAGATAAACTCTAATAAGTTAAACATGCATATATAATTCCTTCGAGTAAAAAAACTCAAGAAATATTCAAAAAGTCAATAGAGAAATTAACATAATAAAAAATATGTGTTTAACACAAAAAAGGGGTAATGTAGAAGAAACAGGAATAAAAAATATACAAGAAATACAAAACAAATACTAAAATGGCAGGGAGAAATCCAATCATGCCAATAAATACATTAAATCTTAATGGAGTAGCTGCTTTATTCAGAGGGAAGAGATTGTTAGACTGAACAAAAGATCAAGATCCAACTAAAATCTGTCTGTAAGAAGCACCCTTTAGATGTAAACACATTGTACAAATAAACTAACATATAAAGATGAAAAAACTAGACCATGTGAATACTAACCATTAGAGAGTGATTATATTAGCGTCAGACAAAAAAAGTCTTTAAGGCAAAGAAATATTCCTGACATTAAGAGGGATATTCCATAATGAAAAAAGGACAGGTTAATCCAGGAAATATAACAATTATTAATGTATTTGCAAGTAAAAAGAAACAAAAAAAACAAAATTGACCTAATTGAAAAGAGAAATGAAATTAAATAATTATAGTTGAAGGCTGCAAAACTTTTCTAATAGAAATAACTGATAGAAAAAACTAGATAGCAAATTAGTAATATAAGACTTGAACTGACTTAACTTAGCTCAATATATAAAATACTGCACCCCAAACAGTAGAATCCATATTCATTTCAAGTGCACGTGGAGCATTTCCATAATAGACTATATGATAGACCATAGACAAATTCCAATAAACTTACCATAAATGGGCTGGAATCAAATAAAATATGTTCAATCATAGTTTAATTAAATTAGAAATTAAAAACAAAATGTAGGAAATCTCAAAATGTTTAGAAATTCAGTAGCACACTTCCACACAACTATGTTATAGATAAAATTATAAAAGAACTTAGACAATACCTTGAATGAAAATCAAAATACAACATGTCAAAACTACGAGATGCATCTAAAGCATTAATTAGAGAGAAGTTTGAAGTTTTATATTAGTATATAATATATAACAACATATATGTAATATCTAATATGTAATATTAATATATAATATAAATTAGATATTTGTATTAGAAAAATACCCAAATTCTGTAATCTAAGCTTCTATTTTTAGAAGTTAGAAAAATAAAATGAAAACCAATTGTTATATTTTGCCATGTATAATGCCAGCCACATTTATATGTGCATTATACATAGGATTATTACAGCCATTATTACACCCATGGTATGTAATCATTATACTAGTGTATAATGCACATCCTCCTTTTTCCCTCAAAAATTTGGGTAAAACAGTGTGCATGTGCACAGTAAAATATGGTAAGAAGAAGGAAGTAAATAATAAAGATCAAAGAAGATATCAATGAAATAGAAAACAAAATACACACAAAAAATTAACCCAGATGTTGGTTCTTTGAAATACCACCAAAATTGATAAGTCAAGACTAACAGTGAAAAGAGATTATACAAATTACCAAAATCAGGAACAAAAGAGAGGATATTGGTACAGACCATACCAGAGATTACAAGGAAGCATTTTGAATAGTTTGTGAAAAAAAATTGGACAACTTAAATGAAATGGAAAAATTTTTAACCAGTCACAAGTTAATAAATCTTTCTCAAGAAGAAATAGCAAACCTGAATATATTTATATACCGAGTATGTTCATTTTATATTGCTATGTAGCAAATTACCACAAAATTGTCATCTTAAAACAACACACCTTAATCACCTCTGTTGATGTAGGTCAGGAGTCTGGGTACAGTTAAGCTGGCTTCTCTGCTCAGAGTCTCACAAGGCTGTAGTCAAGGTGACAGCTAGGCTATGTTTTCATCTGGAGGCTTGACTGAGAAAAACGTATGTTTCCCAGCTCATTAAGATTGTCAGAAGCCCTGGCTGGCATAGCTCAGTGGATTGAGCACGGGCTGCGAACCAGGCATCGCAGGTTCGATTCCCAGTCAGGGCACATGCCTAGGTTGTAGGCCATGTCCCCCAGCAACTGCACATTGATGCTTCTCTCTCTCTCTCTTCTTCTCCCTTCCCTCTCTAAAAATAAATAAATAAAATCTTAAAAAAAAAAAAAAAGATTGTCGGGAGAATTTGTTTTCTTGCTACTGTGTGACTGAGAACCCCAGTTTCAGCTAGAAGTTGCCTTTAGTTTCTAGAGTCAGTTTAAAGTCCTCTGCCACGTGGTTCTGTCCAGCTTCTCTCACAATATGGAAGCTCAGTTCTTTAAGGATGGCAAAAGAAGTTCTCTACAATATCAGTTCAGTCCCTCTTTTAAGGGCTTTCATAATTAATTCATGTTTACCCTTTGAAAACTCTAACTCAACTAACTAGAGACTTCAGCTCTAAATCAACTGAGTTGATATCCCTTTACCTTTGCCTTTATTATACATGACCTAGTCATGGGAATGGCATCCTGTCAGACTCACAGATTCCCCCTCAGCACCCAAGCGCAGAGCATGTATATTATGGAGCAGGAATCTGGAGCCATTTTCTAATTCTTCCCACAACTTCACGTAAAAAAAATGAGTTAGCTCTATATAAATATTTAATTATAATGTTGTAGACCTGAAATTTATATAATGCTATATACCAATTTTAACTCAAATTTAAAAAATAATATTTTAAAGTCTTCCCACAAACAAAAGGAAAGGTTTTGATGGATTCTCCAATGACATTTGAGAACAATATAATACCAACACTACACAAACACTTTCAAAAAACAAGAGGCAAAGGTACTACTCTGAACTCATTTTATCAGGATAGTGTTGCCCTAACATTAAAGCCAAACAAAGATATCACAAGAAAATTGTAGAATAATGTCTCACATGGTATAAACACAGAGCTCTCTAACACAGTATCAGCAAATCATTAAGGATTATACACAATGACTAAGTGAAGTTTATCATGGGAGAAGAAGACTAACCACATGATCCCTTCAATACATACAGAAAACATCTTTATTAATATCCAATACTAAGTAAAATAAAGCCACTGCACCTAGATTAATAGTATTAAACCAATATAAATTTTCTGATTTTGACAAGGCACTATGGCTATACAAAATATACTTGGAAAACATTTGAAAAATGTTAAAAAGTTACTTTAAAAAATTAAAATCAAACAATCAAACAACAACAACAAAAAAACCCTCTTGTTGGATTCTAACTGGCCAAACCAGTTTTTCTGGTCTTGGTGGCTTCAGCAGGCTGAGGGGCAATTGGAGTGCCTTTTCTGCCTTCCCAATCTGAACTCAGTCAGTCTCTGGTATACTGTCCCCAGGCCTAGCCACGTGGTCTCCCCAGAGCCAGTCAGGTGCCTCTCTGCAGGACCCTGTGTGTGGGACTGGGCGCTCCTAAGCACACTCTCCAGAGCTCACTGATAGGGGCTCCAGTATCCCATGGAGCGCCTGCACCTTTTCTGGGTTCATGGTGTGAGCTCTGGGGATCCCAAGGGGTGCACAGTTCCCCCTGAGTTCACACCTGAGCACCAGGGATCCAGAGGAGCTCCCGTGCCTTTTCCATGTTCAGGGCTGTGGGGTCTGGATCTTCCACAAAACTACATTCTCTCCAGGTGGGGGTGCAGGCTCACAACCAGGCCACCCTTGGTCACACAGGCTGGGGCACACACTCTTCCCAGGGCTATGTGTGGGTGCTCACAGCCCCTGTGTGATTGTCTCTTAGTCCTCACTCCCCTCTCTGCGCCTTTAAGCAATGAGGCCTCCCCTGGTGATGCTCAATCTTTGTTTGGCCAGGGAGGGAGTGGTTGACCCAGCTCTCTCCCCAGTACCCTGAGGCAGACCCAGGAGCACCGGGTCTGAGGGCTGCAACCTCCCTGGTCCCCATACTGATCTCTGGACCCTTATTATCCTGAAGTATCTCCTTACCGCCTGGTTTTTCAATGTCCACTATAATTTTTATCTCCAATTTTCATAAATGTTGTGATATTGTTGGCCTTTTGCTCTGTTTCTCCATAGATCGGTCAGTTTTTCTCCCATGTGTAGGGGGAAGAGGAATCTGCTCCCTCCTACCATGCTGCCATCTTCCAAGTCCCCCAATTTTGAAAAATATCTGTCCATTTATTTGATTGTTTTTCTCTAGAGGTAATTTTCTATTACTTGTTGCTTTGTAATTGCATTTTGATTATTAAGAATATTAACTACTCCCTCTTCTCTCTCCTCTGTTTCAGGGGAAAAGGGGAAGGGTTTACAGGAACAAAGTTAAAAAACACACGGTCAAAAACTAGGGGGAGGGTGGTAATGTGAGGGAAGTTGGGAGGGAGGGGTGGGCAGGCTGGATTGGGAGTAAAGGGGAGAAAACTGTACTTGAACAATGATTAAAATAAAGAAAAAAATTTTTTAAAAAGATTAACTACTAATGGTCCATGTAACAAGTATTTTTTCTGTTTATATATATATATATATATATATATATATATATATATATTTTAACTTGGTTATGGTGGCTTGTACCATGTGAAAACTTTTAACTTTCATAATCAGACTTACTGCCTTTATAGTTTCTTTGCTTTGTTTTTGTGTTCTGACATGTTTCTAAAAAGTGAGAAGTAAAGAAATCAGATGGGATTTCCAGTTTCCATCTCAGATGACAGTTAGGAATTCTAGAGTGGAGGAATAGTGTACAAATATGAAGTTTCTATTAATGTAATGCCCATTAGTCTAATAGTTATGTAAACTAATTCTTAATCTAAGGTGTCCAGCCAGAGTGATGAATGCATCATTACATTGTTTTGTTAACAATTCAAGACTTGCTGAGTGTTAGCTCCGTTTTTTTTTCTTACCTTTGAGCAATCAAATTATAGCCTTGAGTATTTGAAAACAAACAGAAGAATGAGATCATCTTTTTTCTGGAACATTTAGTTTTTGTCTTGAGTTTTATCCCCATCTCTAAGCACTAATTTCATTTTATATTTCATCTGGGACCAAAAACTAGCCCTATTTTTAAAAACAAAACCTCTAGATAACCAAGAAAATATGCCTTTCAGAATATATTTTTCCTGCTGAAATAAAAAAATAATGACAAAATATTTTCTTGGCAGGAACAAGATCACTTTATAATTTATCTATTAAAAAGTAGCTTCAAACCCTGGCTGGTGTGGCTGTGTTGGTTGGAGCATCATCCTGTGCACAGAAAAGTTGCAGGTTCCATTCCCAGGTTGCAGGTTCTAATTCCTGTTGGGGGGCCTAGGAGAGGGAACCAATCAATATTTCTGTTACATTGATGTTTCTCACTCTCCATCTCTCCTCCCCTTTCTTCTCTCTCTAAAAGCAATGAAAAATGTCCTTGGGTGAGGATAAATAAATAAATAACACAAGAAAGTAGCTTCAAATCCCTTCTTTATTTATAGGTAAGTAATAATATAAGGATGTAAGTACGTCCTTTAAGCCTTCCTTGAAGGCTCCAGCCTTAAATTTCTTCATTTATAAAATGAGAAAGTTAAACTAGCTGAGCTCTAAGGTCCTACTCAAGTCTAATCTATCTGGATTCTACTCGATGTTCAACTCAAGATTTTCTTTTTGTTAACCTTAATTCTTTTGTTAACCTTTTTAAATGCTCAGTCTTAAGTTTCACCTTTAGGTTAGCCTTTTTAATTTTCAGATTTCTACTATGCATTCTTGTAAAACAACCATTATCCTCTCAAAGTCAATATACACAAAACTAAACTCCTGCCGTCCCTCTCAAATTTCTTGTTTTCCACATTCCTGGGATTTGTATCTCTCTCCTTCTCAGTATGCAGGCATTGAAATAGGGATCATTTTTCATCATCTTTATCTCTCCCCATATTTAATCAGTATCCACAAACAGAATATTTGCTCACTACAATATTTGTCTTCTTAACTTGCTTTCAATTTTTATCAACATACTAGTTCAGGATCCTAGTCTATAACTCCAGGACTCAATGTTGAAAATTCTTTGTCATCTTTATCTTCCCTGATATGATTAATCCAAAATGCTGTAACTGGGTTGATGTTCCTATAGTTCTCTATTGTCTATTGACAAAGCAGCCCCTTTGCAACATGCCCAACCTAGGTTTCCAAACTTTTCTTTGTCTTCTCCTCTCACTTATAGCCAGTGTCTGACACATCCAGCATACTTTCTATTTCCTAAATACATCCTATACTTTACTGTGTCTTTGCCTTTCAGGTTTGACTTTGAATTCTTATTTTCAGTGTTTCAAATTTCTGTAAATGTTTGAGATATATACTTTAGCTAAAATAAGAAACATTATAAGTAATAATTTTAAATCCATATCCTTATTCAGAAAACTCAATATTTCTTTTTATTGGGACCAAAAAGTGTATTACATGTCAGTGAAATACAGCAGCACTTTAAAATAAAAAGTCGTGCAAAGGACACTGGGGGTTGAGTGTGTTAGAGCTGAACAGACTCTTGAGAGCCTCCACTCCAACCACTCACTGGGAAAAGTCAGAGAAGTGAGTTAGCTTACTAAAATCACATAGCTACCCAGGAACAAATCTCAAATCAAAGACTTGAACAGTTTTCCATGGCTCAAGGAACTATTGAAACCTACATTTTCATAGGACCTGGCCCACATTCACTCAAAAAATAGGGATTTAGCGACTATAATCTGTGATGTGCTGTATAGATCTTGGGAATACAAAAATGAAAAAATGGCTTTGCTTTCCATAAACGCAGTCTAGGAGGAGCAGATATAGGTGGACAGAGAAATGTAATGAAAGGTGATAGATGCTGTGATAGAATGTGCATTGTTCAAACAATAAAAGAGACGGGAAAGCAGAAGGATTTCATAGATGAGGTAACCCCTTGGGCTTAATATAAAAAGAAAAGCTGTGTTTACCAGGGTAGACCAACAAAAAACAGACACAACCAAAGGAACAAGAGCATGAATAAGATGACAATATTTGGGGAAAACAAAAATTATTTTTAGAAAACAAGGAACTTAAGATACAAGACAAAAATCAAAATTAGAAAGCAAGATATCTCCATATTGTAATCCCATTACAATATGGGATTGTATGCCTTACAAAGGAGTTTGGAATAACAATTATTATTGTTACTATCAGTATTATTAGTTTCTCATTATAATAATAATGGGTTCCACTTACTGATCATTAACAGACAAGAGAACTGAGAATCAAAGCTTAACTCACTCACCTGAAACAACATAGCTATTAAGTAGTGGAGCCAATATTTGAATCAGGTCTACCTGATTTGAAAGCTGAACATGGATTACACTACAATCCATCTTTAGTCTGTGGACAATGTGGAGCCATCAGAACATTTTAAACAAAGAAGAAATACAAATGGATTCTTGTCTTGGAAAAGTATGGAATTGCTCTATTCAATACAGTAGTTACTACCTACACTGAAAATTAAATAAATAATTAAAATTCAGTTCTTTAGGTGTAGTAGCCCATTTCAAGTGCTCGATAGCCACATAAAACTAATGGTGACTGTACTAGACAGCAGAATATACATATCTATCATCACAGAAAGTTCTATTGGACAACACTAATATAGGGGATGCACTGGAGTTCTGTGCAATGGGGAAAGAGAGAGTTAATAGACCATTACCTAAGACAATTGACAAAGGATTAGAGAAAATTTTAGGTACTGCTAATAGAGACTTAAGCCAGTAATTCCCAAAGCATGATTTGCCGCCTTCTACCCCATCCTTGTCCTAATCAGCAGCATCAGATCACTCAGGAACCTGTTAGAAAGGCAAATTCTTGGCTCTACCCCAGACACACTGAATCAAAAACTCTGAGAATAGGACCTAGCAATTTATGTTGTAACAAGCCCTGCACAGGATTCTGATCCTCACTAAAGAGTGAATACCACTGATTGAGAGGAAGGGACAGATTTTTAAGGCATGGCACAGAAATAAAAGCAGCTTTGTACAGTGGAAGAGTGAATCTAGGATAACCTCAGGTAGGTCTATTAATCTAAACGGAGAAACATATTTAAGGGGAAAGATAATAAGTTTAAGTTTGAGTTCAAGTTCCTGGAAAATGCTCAAGTATTGTAATCTTATTGGAAGTGTTAGTCTAGAAATCAGGACAAACTTCTGTAATGGTAACACAGATTTAGAGTCATCACATTGTAGGTGGTAGGCTAGCCAGCAATGGATTGGATGGATGGCTTTCAGTGTTTTTTCCTGTATAACAGTGATATTTACATATGTATCTGTAAATGCTGAGCAGAGTCTATCTAGATTTAGGTGCAGTTCTTCTGCACATGCTGGTTTCTTTTTTCTCCTGTTCAAGAAGTTATCTCAAAATCCAAGTGTGGTCTGTAGATGTGAATGTATTCTATTTTTAAAGGTAAAAATTAGCCTACATTGTTACTTTGAGTATCACTAGTACATATTACTTGTCAATCAGGATACATGCAATCCTAAAGTATCTCTAGTGGAAAGAAAACAAGTGTAAGGGCTGACTCCTTTTCTCCCCAAAACTGGAGTGCAGGCTGCAGCAGAGAGATGTACAAGAGGAAAGGAGAAATGGCCAGGAGGTGATAGGGTAGTGTCCCACAAGTCAAGAGAAGACCATTTCCAAGAGGAAGTGATGAACACTGCCATATTCCAGAGAGACCTTGGATTTTGCTCTTAAGCAATCTTTGTTGAACTTTATTAAAGTCATTTCTGTAGAAGAGCTGGGGTAAATTTGGTCTATCAACTAAGAAAATTGAAGTGGTTGAAACAAAAATAGGAGGTGAGGTAATGGAGGCAGCAAGGGTAGATTTATGCTTTGCACTATTCTTTGGCTAAAAAAAGTTACCTTGCATTCTCAGTGCCTTACAGAAATTTCAGTGAAACAGCTCTTCTAAGTTTTATACTTTCTCTCCCTAGGGCCCTGGCATAAGTATAGCATGAAAGGGCTAGCATACTATAAATAAAATCATTCTACCCACTGATATTGATCCATTGATCTTAGACAATGATTGAGCTCACCTTAATGCTCTCTTTACTGAGGATGGGCTTCTTTCTAGGATACTTCTTATCCTTCACAGTCTTGCTTGTCCTGCCCCACATACCCTAGTGACATTCTAAATCCTCAGAGCAAATATAGCTTAGACTTTAAAGTTGGACCTCCTCTAAAAAAAATAACACTTGTATTGTTCCTAACAATTGGCCTGACCTAATTTAATCTGCACAGCCGTCCTGTGAAGTAAAGTATTATTGTGCTTATTTTGCAGATGAAAATTGAGGTTCTATTGCTTGTTCAGTATCCCCCCTCCTAAATCACAAAGTAACATCCCCATTTTATTTATTTTATTAATATATTAACTCTACATGAAGAATTCTAGGTGGGGGCATCTGAAAAATAATAAGAGTAGAATCTCAAGTCTAAGTGATAAAAGAACATAAATATTCAACTTGTTAAATCTACATAATTGGCATAGTTCAGCTTTAAATTTAGCTCTAAGACTTTTGGCAACCAAACAAAAAGTCAGACACTGTCAATTATGCGTTTCTATTTTCATAAAGAAATAAGTGTGCCAGTTTCCCCAAAAAATCAAGGTACCTCCTTGCCTAAGTTCTAAAAGAAACTTGAGATCCATATCACACAGAGGGCATTTTTAATACACAAGGGTAGTGAAACATTTCATGTGGCTGCTTCTAATAATTGCCTTCAGTAAAACTTCATTTAAATATTAAGTTAAAAACTGACATTTTAACACAAACAGACCTACTAATTTTCTGACCATTAATAAGAAGCTACCAAAAGGGTATAAAACCTTATATTCGGTTGTATCTCAATTTATATCATTGTGAATAAATGCTACCCACTGGTCAGGACGTATTAGTGGAATATGCTCTCTCTTCATCATAACTAAAAATCAGATGGCCTTGCTAAGTGTTCACACTCTTGTATAAACACTACACATGCACACACACATACACACTACCATCTTAATATTTTTAAAATAATATAAATTTCTTTTTTATGATTAGTGCTTTTATTTTTTTAATTTTTATTGTATTTGCCATTACCGTGCAGTCCCCTTATATCTCCTCCCCCAAGTAATCACCACACTGTTGTCCATGTCCATGAGCCCTTTTTCCTTTTGGCTCAATCTCTCCACCCCCTACCTCGCACCACACTTAGCTGCCATCCTGTTCTCTATCTATGATTCTGTCTCTGTTTTGCTTGTTAGTTCAGTTTGTTCATTAGATTCAACAAATGAGTAAAATCATGTGTTATCTGTGTTTTTCTGACTGGCTTATTTTGCTTAACATAATGTTCTCCAGGTCCAGCCATATTGTCACAAAGGTAAATTTCTCTTCCTTTTTACAGCCAAGTAGTATTCCATTTGTGTTAATGTCCCATAGTTGTTTTATCCACTCACCTACTGAGGGACACTTGGGCTGCTTCCATATCTTGGTGATTGTAAATAACACTGCAATGAATATGTGGGTGCTTCCGTTCTTTTGAATTAGTGTTTTGGGTTCCTTCAGATATATTCCCAGAAGTTGGATAGTTGACTCAAAAGGCAGATTCATTTTTAATTTTTTGAGGTATCTCCATACTGCTTTTCACAATGGCTGCGCCAATCTGCATTCCCACCAGCAGTGCAAAAGAGTTCCTCTTTCTTCACATCCTCACCAGTGCTTGTTGTTCATTGATTTATTGATGATAGCCATTCTGAAAAGTGTGAGATGATATCTCACTGTGGTGTTAAGAATTTACAAAACTCAACATAAAAAAAAAAACAATTAAAAAAAAAGGGCAAAGGACCTGATGACACTTCTCCAAAGAGGACATACAGATGGCTAATAGACATATGAAAAGATGCTCAACCTCACTCTTTAGATAAATAAGCTACAGCATTTTTGGATTTTATAAAATGCTAATTGGTTTAAGTGAAATCTCATCTATTATTCTAAGATGTTCCTGGAATTTATACTTTGAGGTGATGAGAATATAGGCAATTTCGGGCACTTATGTTATAATTAGAGCAGATACTGAATAACCATCTTCCCTGCTCTCAGGCACTGATGATCACTAACATTTTTAATTAATTACAAATCCCTCTTGGATGCTAATAAGGTTATACCCAAATGGTGCCTTCATCCTCATGAGGTACCAAATGAGCCATGCATATAATGCTGTATCCATGTATCCTGTTAGGTAATCTACACAGAGATATCCAGTCACAGTATTACCATAGAGCTCCCAGGACATACTCGTTTTTCTAAAATTTAATGTGTATATGCAGAAAATCAGTCAGTTAAAATGCGTTTAATGTTAAACTGTTGGCCTGAGAGTTCTGAGCCAGGCACTGGTGCAGAATAATAAAGAAATAAGCCACTCTCTCTGTCTTCAGGGAGCTTAAAATCTGGTCAGGGAGGGAAAATAAACACATAATTTATACAACTAAAATCAATAACCTGAGAACTTACAAAAACATGCAAAACATAATAAATGATACTCAAAAATACACATATATGAAGGCAGTAGGTAAGGATTATATCTAGTGATAGAATAAAGAATATAGTAGTAACTTCCATTCCCAAAAGGTAATACAAAAGTAATGTAAAATGGCAGTCAGACACAGAGTGCACTATTAAATAGACCATACTATATTAAACACTTGGGGGTATAGGCAAGTAAGCCAAATTCTACTATGTACACAGGAACTCCATACCTGAGAATATAGAGTATCTTGTTTCAGACCAATAATTTATAAATTTTAATGAGCTCTGACCTTACACAGAGTGCTTTAAAAAAAAAAAAGGCAGATTTTGGATGACTTTGATATATTCATTCTGGTTCTGTGGCAAAGAGTAGAGCCTTGGAAACTACATTTTCACAAGTCTCCCAAGGACAGAGTGAGTTCAAACACTCTAGTGTGAGGTCCACTGCCAATGGCACTCACTCTAGACCAGCCCATGTGTGATATAAGGTGGAAGTCAGTAACAGAGTCAGTGTTCTCAACCACTGTTCATCAGCAGTACAAAGGAAGGAATACGATTCTGGAATGATCTCTCTAAAGGTCAAAATGCTACTCAAAGCAAGAAAAGAATAGCATTTTAACTGGTATAATCTCATTAGAAATTATCAACATGTACAAACATATGTAGAAAAGTATTATTCTATGATTCACTTACTAACCAGTAGATTTTACTGAATGATTATGTTGATTTTGTAAAAAAAAAAAAAAAAAATTTAATTACGTTTTTTGAACTGAGAAAAAGTACAATATAAATTCAAAGGGATACAATAAAGTGGAATTGTTTGCATTAAATTTGCTCCCTAATAATTTTCATTGAATGCATTTTGGGTTTTCAAAAATAATTTTTTACTCTTTACTATTTAACTGGCTTCAGTTAGATATATTTGTTCTCTGAGATTAAATACTATAATAACATTCTATGAAACTTCATGCTATGCTATTACTAATTTTATATATATAAACTTTTGCAGATATGAGATCTTCTTACCTTGGACATTTTGTAAATGAATCATTATTAGCCCTGTTCAAAAGAAACTCAGAAAACATGAGAAATTTACTCAAATCCTCAGAGCAAATGAACATGCATGGGGACTAACAATAGAGTTATTCATTCAAATAGCAACAGACATTCATCATTCATTCACAAGTCATGACATTCTGCATTGCTTGGGAACAAATGGGTTATAGAGTTAGGAACCCAAACTCTGCACACTAATCTGATCACTCATTAGGCTGTATCTTTTCCACAGAATCATCACTCCTTATTACATTTCCATAATTTCAACTACAATGTTTTTCTAAACTAAGAAATAGAATAGCCTTAAAGAGAATTTCAGAAAGGCCTAAAGTAATATTCAGAGATTCAGAGAGCAGTTTCGAACATTCAGTTAGACTGGAAATAGGGTTTCTGCTGCCAGCAGCAACAGGAAATAGGAGTCTAAAATAAATTGATCAAAATTGGGGAGAATTTAAAAGCTAAGCTGAGTTTCTTACTCTTGTGTTGTCAGTGAAGACCAAGTGGAAATATCTGGGAACTAAATAATGCACTTCTAAGTGGGTCACAGATAAAGTCTCAAAGGAGAATTTTTAAAATGTGTTAACTGAACTTCAGAGCAAGAGGCAGCCTTCCTAAGTTAGAAATCCCGAGTCAGGGGAGAGCCCTAATATTGAGCAGGGTTTAATAAACCTCTTGGAAGGAGAAGGTAGACTTGGAGCTCCCAAGACATACTCTTTGTGGAGAAACAGGAAAATGAGACAGACTAGTTGGCATGTGAGAGATAGAAAATCTAGAGAATGTAAATCAATGTATTTAAGGGAATGGACAACAGTGGAAAAAACTTTAGGAAGGAGTGTGTCAATCACTGCAGGTTGAGGGTAGGAGATAAAATATTGAGAGAAATTAGACCTATTAAGTTGAATACACAATTCTAGAAATGTAGCCACAAATAGAATGGAAATAACCTACATAATTGAGTAGGCATCAAGATCAATATATTTTTTAGTTAACTTTAAAAAAATGCAAACAGAAAAGACTGGCAAGTTTATTGGCAGGAGGAAAAGCATTGGAAAGAAAGAAGTTAAAGATGGTAGTGAGGGAAAAGATGCAATTAAGAACATGAAAAAACAGTATTTATGGGAAGGAATAAATTAAACTTACAAGCAAAGATACATCTTCCAAAAGTGGGGGCAGGGAGAGAAATTAGGAGGCAAGTTAGATGTTTTGCAGTATGAGAGATGAAAAATGATCTCATTCAACCATTTTCTCACTGCCCGGAAACTGGGGCTTGAGAAGAGGAGAGAATTCAGGACATTGGTCTTCAAATTGGGATGCCAAGAACCTTGGGAGCAACAAGGCACAGAGTGTTTGAATGAAATTGATTTCCAGATCCTCTACTTCCTCATGGCTTCCCAGACAAAGCACCTATGGGTTGGAACATCCTGCTGTTCTCTGTTCACTCCTGCTCACAGCCTCCCTTCCCTCAGTTCCTCAAAAGTAGACAGATCTATCATCCATCCCATTATTGTCCAAGTATAAAAGTCTAAGGACACAAAACAAAGAAAATAATTCACCAGTTCCTTTCATGGATATGTGGTAAATAACCTATTAGTGTAATTAAGATATATCTAATTAAGATATTTGCTGAATAAATATTTTTCAAACTCTGTCATATATTTATGATGTTTTGATTAGGTCTATACTCATAATTATTTTCATGCTAATCCACTCCAGAAAAAAATGTGTTAATGCATAGAGTCCTGTGGTAAGAGTAAACAAAAATTAATAAAAAATGTATATAAGTCTGATAGAGAGATAAGTAAATGACATTAAGCATAAAAGTGCATTAGAATAAAATTTGGAGAAAGAAGAATAAACTATAAATTCAAGAAATAAAAGGAATAATGTGAAATCTATCTGTTAACAAAGAAAGTCTTTGTTGGTATATTTCTGAAATGGATGGTGTACTGAGTTTAAGTGATAATGCCAAGTTTCAATTACCATGGTATGTTATTTCTATTACAAGGGGTATATTTATAGGAGTGATGCAATACTTTTATTTTTAAATAAAAACATTACAATAGTCCAGGAAGTATATATTTTAACTATTTAAACTTCTGCTGAAAACTTCTGTATGTTAATTTAAAATTGTGTAAAAATAGATTTTAAAAAGTTATTTTAGGTTGTACACCAGTTTAGAAGGTCACTGTGGTCTTCTAAGGAAATAAAAAGACATGAGAGATGGAAATGATGAGCAGAAATGCATGCCTCTTCCAAGTTAACAGGATGTGTAGTAGATCAGGCTGGTAAAATCCCAGGATTTTCTTTGGCTATGATCTATAGCCCAGGAGGAGAAATGAGAATGAGTGATATGCAATGATGGCAAATTGGGCACAGCAAGATGCTAAGAAAGCCTTGAATCTTAATAAAGGCAAGATAAAATATCTGACCTTGGTAGCCAAGCAAGATAGGGAAATAAATGAGATGAGAATGTTACTACGTAAATTGGTTGGGTCTGCATATTTGAAGACTGAATTAGGGTCATTGAAAGAGAAAGACAGAGAGGAGCATGCCAATCCCAAGATTTTGAAAACAGAGCAGTATAATGTAACAATAAGGTTATTACTGTGTGGTTGCTAGTAGGAGACAGATTTTCTTGACAAGAAGGTCAAAGAGTCATGAGGCTTGAGGCAGTAACAAAAGGCCAACAAAAGCACTGAAATGTATTGGAATAGATAGAAATGCTATCAGGGAATGATGTGGGTTGATATTGGACAGAATATCCTGGGCAAAGTTAAGGAAAGGATGCTGTCATTGGACAGTATGGAGTTTTAGGAACTAAAGGAAGAGTTTCATGTTCCAGAAGTAACACAGGGACTTGTACAAAAGATGCAAAATCTCACACTCTGCATCAGTTCTACAGAATGGAACTTTATTCTCCACATTTTCACTTGCTCCCGAGCTTTGATTTACACAGAAAACAGGGGGAAAAAGAAACAAACAAAACAAAAATCTTAATCCCACACCTTCAGTGTAACACTACTCTTGTTTTAAAGCTTGGTCTATTTGACATAAATATTAAGTCAAATTCAGGATTCTCCCAGTTTCTAGGGTTAATACTTACTATTGTCCAGCTTTGGGGAGGAGATACCTGTTCAGATAGTTAGTAAGAGAATCTCCTTCCACTTCATTTCTAAGCATTTGTTATTAATTGATCCAAGCTAGAAATTGAGTGGCTCTCTCCACTGACAACTTCAGAGGCTGAGGAACTCAGTGCAAACCAGGATCTAGCCATCATATGGCCATGTGCACTTCACTGTGGCTACCAGGGGATACGGTCTTTTCCCCAAGTGGTGTTTTTTTTAATCCTCACCCATGGAAAGGAAAGAGAGAGACAGACAGACACACACACACAGACACACACAGAGAGAGAGAGAGAGAGAGAGAGAGAGAGGTGCCTCTAGCACCTGACCCAACAGGGGATCAAACCCACATCTAGGCATGTGGCCTTACTGGGGATCAAACCTGCAAACTTTTGGTGTATGGGATGATGCTTCAACCAACTGAGCCATCTAGTCAGGGCAGAAAGCAAAGCACTAATCCATTATGGATGTTCTAAAGTGTTTTTCTGCCTTCTCACATGCTGCATCTTCCTTTTTTGTGGTCTAAAATCTATGGTCAATCCAAAAGGATTTTCTGAGCCAAACCCCCCTGAGAATATAATTTAAGCCATTGCTCTCTCCCACACATCTTGCCACTAAAAATCAGATTTCCCAGACCCTATTTAGGAATCCAAAGCATAAAAATAAGTGTAATGTAAAAATAAGCATTTCCTCTGAGAACAGAGCATGTAGAAATCTTTTACCTCCTGAATGGCAGTGACTAAAAGTTGATTCCAGAATGACAGGAACAGAAGCTTTTTCCTGTCTCTGTAGGCTGTCTTTCTAGTTTTGAAGAGGAGGTTATTAATGGCAGCATGAGGCAGCCTCCAAGAGAAACAGTGACATGGATTATAGTGCCTTTAGAAGAAACTAAGCTTCCATCCAGGTGTGTGAGTTCTTGGGAAAAAGACAAGGAGAAGAGACCCTGGTGAGCTAGCCTTTCTCCTGAGCTCAGTGTGCTGTATCCAACTGGATGTCCAAAGGGGACTTTTCCTCATGAGTGTCCAAATGGGATTCACATCTGACAAGCACATAATTGAACTCCTCTTTCTCTTGAAACTGTGTCTTCAATATAAAAGTCATGACCAATGAAAGAAATAATTGATAAGCTGGACTTCATTAGAATTTAAAATGTCTGCTCTGTGAAAATATGTCAAGAGAATAAGAAGACAAGCAACAGACCAAAATAAGATATCTGATAAGACACATATATGGTAAAGGATTATTATCCAAAATACTTGAAGAACTCAAAACTCAATAACAGCAAAATAACAAACTGATTAAATATAGGTGAAAGAAATTAATAGACACCTCGCCAAAGAAGACATACAGATAATAGTATTAAAATATGTTCCATATCATATGTCATTAGGGAAATGCAAATTAAAATCAGCATATAGTGAGATACCACCACACACCTATTAAAATGGCCAAAACCCAGGACACTAGAACACTGACAGCATCAAAATGTTAATGAGGATTTGGAGCAATAGGAACTCTCATTCATTGCTGGTGGAAATGCAAAGTGATACATACAGCCAGTTTGGAAGATAGTTTGGCAGTTTTTCACAAAACTAAACTCTCTTAGTGAATAATCCAGTAACCGCACTCCTACATATTTACCCAAATGAGTTGAAAAACTTATGTTCACAAAAAAACCTACACATCAAAACTTGGAAAAATCCAAGATGTCCTTCAGTTAGCTGAATGGATAAATGAACTGTGGTACAGCAAAGTTACAGGTAATATACTTGATTCTTCTGTCTTACATAATAGCACATGAATCACCAAGGGCACCAGTTCATTTTCAGTATCTCTGGAATCTATCACCTTCTCTCCATCTTTCTGTATTTATTCTAGCTTGTATTTCTCTTTCCTGGATTACTGAACCACCTTCTTAAATGTTCTTGTTCCACTTAAATCTACTCTCCATAGTAAGTCTTTATAAAACATAAACACAGTCATGTCACAGCCATACTAAAAGTCCTTAAACGGCTTCCCATACCTCTCAAGGTAAAGCCCAGGTAGCATTGTTTCCTACACTCTGCACTCTGGGCCCTGTAGTCCTGTACTCAGGACTCTTCTGCAGTCCCTGATCTTGCCACATTAAACTTCTTTCAGATCCTTAACATTCTTGTTTCCTCACTGGCCCACATGCAGTTCCTTTTCCCTGGTACATTGTCTCCTTTCTGCCTATCTATCCCTCCTCATCTTTTGGGTATCAACTTAGTCATTTTCTTCTCCAGGAAGCCTTTCCTAGATCATCCCCAGTTCCAGTTGGGAACTGTAGGCACTACTCTCTGTACCCTTGGAGCACTACTTTTGCCCACAGAAGCACTTTTCATTGTCATCATTAATTCAACCCTTTGGTCCTCTCCACTACCTGGCAAGCCTTGTGAAGGCAGGAATTGACATCAGCCTTGTGTACTGTTAGAACCTAACACACTGCCTTGCATAAAGCAGAAGTCCAATTCTTGTTCAATAAACATGTGAATCAACAAATGAAGGAAAATGCCAAATGAAGGTAATGAACAAAGAGACCCTCCCCACTGTGGTGGAGAGGGGAGGAAAGATAAAGAGAAAAAATGATACAGAACTGGAAAATCAGGAAAGAAAATTGTGGAGATGGCTGTGTGGAAGAAGAAATAGAAAAGGAACTCTGCAAAAGATAAATACATGTCTAGTTCATTAAACAAAATTACAGTGTGCACACAAGGATCAATGTAAACAAACAAAGGGTTTACTTAGCCTTAAGAAAATGGATTCAGAAGGATGACAAGGCAGATCTGAAAGGGTGTTCAAGAGTACAGGATGAGAAAGTCTCTTCCTCCCTTTAAGCCAATGGGAGGGCCCTGAGAAAAACCCCAAGGACTCTCCTCTACCATGTGCAACCCCTGTGATATACTTCCCAATGTGCAGGACACAGTAATGTTTACCAACCAACAACAGAATCTGAACAAAGCTGAGAAGCCTTAATAGAATAACAATTAGAGATTATATCTGCACTCATTTAATCCATGGGTGTTTGCCTTTGTGGGGTGAAACAAGACAGCCAGGATGTTTATAACTTATTAGTTAAAGCTGCAAAAACTATTTCTTTTCCCATTGGCTCCTGTATTCCCTGTGGTTTCCCTCCGCATGGACAGTCAGCCAGCCCCTGGAACACAGGGACTGGACTGGTGGCTACTGTGGATCCCATGAGCTAAGCAAAAGGAGCGCAGAGGTAGGAAAAATAAACCTCTGTCTTGGTCTTGAAATGGATACCATTTTACCTTAGAGTGGTCAGAGTGAGCAAACAGGTCAGAGATTGTAAGATGCTGCTCAGAAAAAAGAGGGACATGTCTATTTTCTAACTGTACACAAACTCATCTGGCTAGGAAAATCCGTGCCAGGCTGGCCTGAACAGAGAGATGGCATTTTCAAGTGACCATCTACCTGTCTCATCACACTCCTTTTCCTCAAGACCAAGTAACCACAGCTCTCACTAAGCACAACCCTACTAGTTCAAGGTCCTTGGATCTTTCCTTTGAATTCCACTCTTCTCTTGTACAAGAATCTTGCCTCTAAGAGGGGGAACAGAAGTTACTAAGCTAACTCAGAAATATGAACCTATCACATGGTTTGTAACATGTCAGTAAATAACATTTTAAGCATCATGTAAAACATTGAGTTACTACTACATACCTGTTAGAATGGCTAAAATACAGACCACTAACAACACCAAATGCTGGCAAGAATATGTAGCAGCAGGAACTCACATGCATTGCTGAAGGAATGAAAAATTGTACAATCACTTTGAAGGAGAGCTTGGTGGTTCATTACAAAGCTAAATATAGTCCTATCAAATGATCAAGCACTTATATTCCTAGATATTTACCCAAATAGATTGAAACTTTATGTCCACATAAAAACCTGAACATGAATGTTTATAGCAGCTTTATTTTTTAAAACTTTTTTGTTATATTTTGTCCACTACCATTTAGTTCTCTTGTATATCCTCCCCCCAGTAATCACCACATTGTAGTCCATGTCCATGAGTCTTTTTTCCTTTCTACTCAGTCTCTCTATCCTTTAACCACCCCTACTCTGCCACCACTGTTAGCTGCCATCCTGCTCTCTATCTATAAGCTTTTCTCTATTTTCCTTGGGAGTTCAGTGTGTTCATTAGATTTCACACATAAGTGAAATATTATGGTATCTGTGGTTTTTTGACTGGCTTATTTTGCTTAGTATCATTTTTCCCAGGTCCATCCATACTGTCACAAAGGGTAAAATTTTCTTTTTACAGCCAAGTAGTATTCCACTGTGTAAATGTCACATAGTTGTTTTATCCACTCATCTACTGAAGGACACGGGCTACTTTCATATCTTGGCTATTGTAAATAACACTGCAATGAACATAGAGGAACTAATGTTCTTTTGAATTGGTATTTTGGGTTCCTTTGGATATATTTCCAAAAGTGGAATTGCTGGGTCAAAAGGCAGATCCATTTTAAATTTTTTGAGGTATCTCCATACTATAGCAGTTTTATTTATAGTTGCCAAAACTTGGGAGTACACAAGATATCCTTCAATAAACAAACTGTGGTACAACCATACAGTGTAATATTATTAAATGCTAAAAAGAAATAAGCTATCAAGCTATGAAAAGACAAAGAGGAGAGACTTCCAGTCAAGAAGGCAGCATAGGTGAACATGGGTCACCTCCTTGCACAACCACATCAAAATTATAGCTAAATTAGAGAACAACCATCACACAGAACTGTCAGAAACCAAGTTAAATGAAAGTCTGACAACTATGAAATTAAAGAAACCACATCCATACAGACTGGTAGGAGCGGTGGAGATGTAGAACAGGCTGATCCTACATCCACATATGGTGGATTGAAAATTTGAAGATGTATCTTGAGAATGAGGAGTCTCAGCCCCACACCAGGCCTCTCAACCCAGGATTCCACTGCCAGGAAGATAAGTCCCCATAAATCCTGTCTGCAACAACCAGTAGGGATTGGGTCAGTAGAAGAAACTTCTGGAGTCCCAAGCAGTTCCTCTTAAAGAAACCTACATGGACTTACTCAAACTCACTCCCTCTGAGCTCCAGTGGCAGGATAGCAGCTTGAAAGGTACCAGTGACACATAGGGAGGAACTGAAGTATCTGGCATCAAGACAAACTGGGAGGCAACTTTCTCCCAGACAGAAAAGTAGAAAGATATCATTGTATATTTTCTGAACCCTTCCACAGAGCCAGAGCCAGCAGGTGGCTGCCATGTTGGAGACTCCATCAATTTGGCTAACACTGTTTGCACTACCCTGGAGATCCCCTGAGGTTCCATCCCACCCAACTTACAGCTGTTAACAGTGGCTTTTCCATATGAATGGCTGGTGTTGGCTTATTCTTCACAACTTCCTAAATCCTTTCAAATAAGCAACAGCTGGCCTCAGTGTGCCTCCAATACCATGTACCTCTTGTTAAGTGGCCCAAAGCATGGCACTAGCAGCAGCCAGCCTAGAGTAACACCTTGGCTTCACCAGGGAATCTCCAAGCCCAGCAGAAAAAGCAGCCATCTCAGACTACTTTATAGCCCAGGTAGGATGGCCCTGGGTAAAACACAGGTGATGCCTGAACTCGGCCTGTACAACCTGGGAAATCTGAGGGCCTGAACACCCGGTGGACAGCTACAGACTGTGATAGAGAACCACTACCCTGACCCTGAAAAGCTGATCCTCCACAGAGGGCAGAGGTTAGTGGTCAGTGGTCACAGCCAATCCTTGCAGCTGACTAGACTGGGTAAATCCTTCCCATTCATCTTCCAACAGCAACCAAGGCTCAAATACAAGAGGAGGGTGTACTCAGCCCACATGAAGAGCATATCTTTGGTACCCAGCCTGAATAATAAGGGAGGCTGTGCCACAGGACCCTACAAGACACCTTCTACATTAGGTCACACTGGCAAGACAAGGAGTCATAGCAACTCTACCTAACACATAGAAACAGACACAAGCAGTCTGCCAAAATGAGGAGACAAAGAAACATGACCCAAATGAAAGAACAGATCAAAACTGCAGAAACAGAACTAAACCAAATAGAGGTCATCAATTTATCAGATACAGAGTTCAAAACACTGGTTAAAAGGATGCTCAAGGAACTTAGTGAGGACCTCAACAGCATAAAAAAGATCCAGTCAGAAGCAAAGGATACACTAATTGAAATAAAGAACAATTTACAAGGGAAAAAGAGTAGAGTGCATGAAGTCAAAAATCAAATCAGTGATTCAGAAGCTAAGGAAGCAAATCAGAACCAATCAGAACAATAAGAAGAAAAAAAGAATTAAAAAAAAAAAGAGTAGTGTAAGCAGCCTCTGGGACAACTTCAAGCATTCTAACAATCACATCATGGGGGTGCCAGAAGGAGAAGAGAAACAGCAAGATGTTGAAAATCTATTGGAAAAAATAGTGAAAGAAAACTTCCCTAATTTGGTGAGGGAAATAGACATCCAAGTCCAGGAAGCAAAGAGAGTACTATGAAGATGGATGCAAAGAGGCCCACTCCAAGATACATCATAATTAAAATGCCAAAGGTTAAAAATAAAGAAAGAATCTTAAAAATAGCAAGAGAAAAGCAGTTAGTTACCTACAGGGGAGTTCCCATAATACTTTCCATTTATTTGATTTCTCAAAAGAAACTTTGTAGGCTAGAAGGGGTTAACAAGAAATATTCAAAGTCATGAAAAGCAGGGACCTACAGCCAAGATTGCCCTACCCAGCAAAGATATCATTTAGAATCGAAGGGCAGATAAAGAGCTTCTCAGACAAAAAAAAAAAACTAAAGGAGTTCATCATCACCAATTATATGAAATGTTAAAGGGGCTTATTTAAGAAAAGAAGATCAGAACTATGAACAATAAAATGTCAAAAATACATATCTATCAAAAACTGAACCTAAAAAACAAACTAAGCAAACAAGAAGAACAGAGACAAAATCATGGATACAGTGAGCATTTTGATGCTTGCCAGATGGGAGAGGTTTAGGGGAATAGGTGAAGATGTGAGGGAATTAAGAAGTACAAATTGTAGTTACAGAATATTCATGGGAATATAAAGTAGAGTATAGGAAATGGGGTAGCCAAAGAACTTATATGCATGACCCATGGACATGAATAATGGTGTGTGTGGATTGCCTGAGAGAATGGGGGCGGTGTTGGGTGGAGGGCAGCAAAGGGAGAAAACTGGGACAACTGTAATAGCATAATCAATAAAATATAATTAAAAAGAAACAAAAGACAAAGAGGAAACTCCAATGCATATTGCTAGGTGATAGAAACCAATCTCAAAGGGCTACACACTATTGTTCTAAACACATGACATTCTAGAAAAGGCAAAACTATGATGATAATAATAATATCAGTGGTGCCAGGGATATGGGGGGGGATAAATAAGCAAAAAAAGAGGGAATTTTTAGAGCAGAGAAGCTATTTTGTCTGAGACTGCAGTGTTGGGTACATATTATTATACATTTATTACAAATCATAGAATGTACAACACCACAAGTAAACTGTGAACTTCAGTAATATATCAATACTGGTTCATCAATAGGAACAGATATCCATACTACTCAAGATATAATTAATGAGGGAAAACTGGGGCACAGGGTGGGTTTGTTTATGGGAACTCCTTGTATTTCCATGTTATTTTTATATAAACCTAAAACTGCTCAAGAAAATAAAATCTATTAATTTTTTAAAGGTATAACTTAACAGTATCAATAGTACTCTCAAGAACTACTTATTGACTTTCCCACAAAAAGGGTTTCAAGTATTTACAACCTGTTAAGAACAACATTTATAATAAAGATGTGGAGATAGTTTGCAAAATAAAACAAACATGGAGAGTTATGTTTAAAAACAAAACTAGGAGCCCTGGCTGGTGTGGCTCAGTGGATTGAGTGCCGGCCTGTGAACCAAAGGGTTGCTGTTCGATTCCCAGTCTAGAGCACATGCCTAGGTTGCAGGCCATATCCCCAGTGTGTGTGGGGGGGTGGGGGCAGCACGTGACAGGCAACCACACCTTGATGTTTCTTTCTCTCTCCTTCTCTTTTACCCTTTCTAAAAAATAAATAAATAAAGTCTGTAAAAAATAAATAAAAATAAAACTAGGAATGTAAAGATGAAGTTTTGGCTCTTCACATCGTGTTACTTTAGAAAGTAACTCAGTTAACTTCTCCAACTTCAATCTAACATTTTTCTAAAAAGAAAAGAATACCAATTCTTTTCCAATTATACCAAATAATGATGATGCATCAAATATTTTAAACTAGAACTATGCACTAAATATATTTCATTTCTTTTTAAGTATTTCATTGATCTTACATTCAAAATTTTTCAAATAATTTCTAGCAATGTTACTTAGAACTACAATAATCTGTTATCTAGCCAGAATCAATTACACATTAAGTTGCCTATCTATGCATTTTTCACTTATCACCATCTACCTTCAAATAACTTTATACTGCTCTATGTATAAAAACCTTACAATGGTGCACTTCTATTTATCCCTCCTAGTCTTTGTTATTGTCATCACACATTTACTTCTACATGTGTTATAAACCCCACAATATATTACAATCATTTTTGCCTAAATGGTCAATTTTTTCACATAAATTTAAAATGTGAAGTTTTTTACATTTGCCCAAATATTTACCATTTCTGTCATTCTTACTACTTTGTATAGATCCAAGAGTTCATCTGATATTATTAGCCTACATCCTAATCTGTCTTTAACATTTCTTATATTACCAGTCTAGTGATAACAAATTCTCTCAGCTTTTATGTGTTTGAAATATCTTTATTTTGCCTTAATTTTGGAAGAACATTTTCTCTAGATACAGAGTTCTAGTTTTTCAGGTATTTTATTTTTTCTTTAAGTACTTTAAAAATGCTGTTCCATTGTCTTCCTGCTTGTGTTGCTTCTTTTTTAAAAAAATTACTTTACTGTTGTTCAATTACAGTTGTCTGCATTTTCTCCCCACCACTGCACCCAACCCCAGCCAAACCAACCTCCCACTGTTTCCACCCTCACCTTGTTATTGTCCACGTATCCTTTATACTTGTTCCTGCAAACCCTTCCCCTTTCCCCTGAAATTCCCTCCCCTCTCCCCTCTGGACACTGTCAGCCTGTTCTCAATATCCGTGTCTTTGGTTATATTTTGCTTGTTACTTTGTTTTGTTGTTTAGGTTCCTGTTAAAGGTGAGATCATATGGTATTTGTCTTTCACTGCCTGGCTTATTTAACTTAGCATAATGCTTTCCAGCTCCATCCATGCTGTTGCAAAGAGTAGCAGCTCCTTCTTTCTTTCTGCTGCATAGAATTCCATTGTGTAAATGTACCATAGTTTTTTTCATCCATTCATTTGCTGATGGGCATCTAGGTTGCTTCCATCACTTGGCTATTGTAAATTGTGCTGCTATGAACATTGGGGTGCATAGGTTCTTATGAATTGGTGTTTCAAGGTTCTTAGGATATAATCCTAGCAGTGGAATTGCTGGGTCGAAAGGCAGATCCATTTTTAGTTTTCTTAGAAAATTCCATACTGTTTTCCATAGTGGTTGTACCAGTCTGCAATCCCACCAACAGTGCACTAGGGTTCCCTTTGCTCCACAACCTCTCCAACACTTGTTGTTTGTTGCTTTGTTTATGAGGGCCATTCTGACTGGTGTGAAGTAGTTTTTTATTGTGGCTTTCATTTGCATGTCTCTAATAGCTAGCAATACTGAGCATCTTTTCCTGTGTCTCTGGATCCTCTGTATGTCCTCCTTGGAGAAGTGTCTGTTCAAGTCCTTTGCCCATTTTTTAATTGGGTTGCTTGTCTTCTTAGAGTGGAATCATTGTGAGTTCTTTATATATTTTGGAGATTAAGCCCTTGTCTGAGGTATCATTGGCAAATATATTTTCTCACATGGTTTGTTCTCTTATTATTTTAATACTGTTTTCTTTAGCCATGCAGAAGCTTTTTATTTTGATGAGATCCCATTTGTTTATTCTTTCCTTTATGTCCCTTGCTCTGGAGGACATATCAGTGAAAATATTGCTGCATAAAATATCTGATATTTTCCTGCCTGTGTTCTCCTCTAGGACTTTAATGGTGTCATGACTTATATTTAAATCTTTTATCCACCTTGAATTTATTTTTGTGTATGATATAAGTTGGTGCTCGAGTTTCATTTTTTGCATGTTGCTGTCCAGATCTCCCAACACCCTCTTCAACACATTTGTTGAAGAGGCTATTTTTACTCCATTTTATGTTGCTGCCCCCTTTGTCAAATATTAATTGACCATAGAGACTTGGGTTTATTTCTGGGCTCTGTGTTCAGTTCTGTTGGTCTAGGCACCTGTTTGTATGCCAGTACCAAGCTGTTTTGATTACAGTGGCCTTATAATACAGTTTGGTATCAGGTATTGTCATCCCTCCTACTTTGTTCTTCTTTATAAAAATTGCAACAGCTACTCAGGTTCATTTATGGTTCCATACAAATTTTTGAAGTTTTTGTTCTATGTCTGTGAAATATGCTATTGGTACTTTAATATGTATTGCATTGAATGTGTACATTGCTTTGGGTAGTATGGACATTTTGATGATGTTACCTCTTCTGATATGAACACGGTATATGTTTCCATTTGTTTGTGTCTTCCTTGATTGCTTGTGTTGTTTCTAATGTCAGCAGTATTTCTTGTCTCTGTTCCTGTAGATGTAACTTGTATTTTGCCTCTACTTGCTTTTAAGATGTTTTTCTTTATTGCAGCTTTCCATCAATTTGACTATGAAGTGCTTTGAGAAATATGTATGGGGTGTGTATGTGTGTGTGTGTATCCTGCCTATGGTTTATTGAATTTTGGGGCTTAAAGTTTAATTAAATTTGAAAATTTTTCAGTGATAATACTTTCCAATATTTTCTCTCCTCCTTTCTGACACACCAGTTATACATTTGATAAACAGCTATCTATTGTTTCATAGGCCATTGAGGCTCAGGTAGGTTTGTTTGCTTGTTTGTTTTTCAGCCATTTTTTCTCTGTGTGTTTTAGTTTAGGTGTTTTCTATTGCTGTGTATTCTAAAAGTTTATTAAGTTTTCTCTTCTATTAGCTTGTCTTTCTAATAGACCAGATTTTCTTAAAAATTTCAAGTCCATTAAATACTAAGTGTACACATAGTTCTTCTTAACCACAAAATACTAATTCAACAGTTCTACCTCTCTTAACCATTGTTATACTTAATCCAGCTTGAAAGAATCTCATTCATTAGGGAAGACATTTTCGATTCCAGTTAACTGAATAGATCTTAACCAGACACTATTATTATTCTTGGCAGTGCTGAGGGGACTCATTGAGTCCCATTTACAACTGCTACATCAGCAATATCATAACTCAAAAGAAGTGCCACTTGGCCCAAATCCATGAATTCAAGATAAACACATTGCCTGGTTCTTTAGTCAATGTGTTTATCAAAAGTCTGAAACTCCCACTCAGGTTAATCAATTAATCAAAATCTGCACTTTTTCATTCTTTTGATGTGTGTGTGTGTGTGTGTGTGTGTGTGAAGATATATATATTTATATCTTTTTTTAAATTATTTATTTTATTGATTATGCTACTACAGTTGGCCCATTTTCCCCCCTCACTCCCCACCACCCTGCCCATCCCCTCCCACCCTCATTCCCCCCTTTAGTTCATGTCCATGTGTCATAAGTTCTCCAGTGTCTACATGTCCCATACTATTCCTACCCTCCCCCTGTCTATTTTCTACCTACTGTCTATGCTACTTATTCTCTATATCTTTTCCCCCTTCCTTCTTCCTCCTAATTCTCTGTTGCTAACCCTCCATTTGATGACTTTTTTTTTACTGTTCATATTTTTAATCTTCTTTTTCTTAGGTAAGTCCCTTTAACATTTCATATAGTAAGGGCTTGGTGATGATGAACTCTTTTAACTTGGCCTTGTCTGAGAAGCACTTTATCTGCCCTTCCATTCTAAATGAAAGCTTTGCTGGATA
>PVIA01012330.1:0-38437 GCA_004024845.1 Tonatia bakeri
GAGAGAGCACTTCACACCAGTCAGAATGGCCAGCATAACCAAATCAACTAACAGGTGCTGGTGAGGATGTGGAGAAAAGAGAACTCTAGTAAACTGTTGGTGGGAATGCAGACTGGTGCAGCCACTGTGGAAAACAGTATGGAATTTCATCACAAAACTAATTTTGACCTGGCAATTCCACTGCTGGGTTTATACCCTAAGAACCCTGAAACACCAACTCAAAAGAACCTATGCACCCCAATTTTCATAGCAGCACAATTTACAAGAGCCAAGTGCTGGAAGCAGCCTAGGTGCCCACTGATAAATGAGTGGGTCAATAAACTCTGGCACATTTACACTTTGGAATACTATGCAGCACAAAGCAAAAAGGAGCTCCTACCCTTTGCAACAGCATGGGTGGATCTGGAGAACATTATGCTAAGTGAAAATAAGCCAGGCAATGAAAGACAAATACCATATGATCTCACCTTTATGTGGAACCTAATCAACAAAACACAAGCAAGCAAAATATAACCAGAGACATTGAAATTAAGAACAAACTGACAGTGACCAGAGGGGAGAGGAGAGGGAAATAGTGTGGGAAAGAAGGGAAAGAGACATAAATGAACAGGAATGAGGGACCATGGATGGAGCCAAGGCAGGGTGGGATTGAGGGTGGGAAGTGGTGTGGGTAGGGCGAGGTAAAGTGGTGGTGGGAAAATGGAGACAACTGTATTCGAACATCAATAGAAAAGAATGATGATGCAAATGTATATGTATTTATTATATAAAGTACTTGTGATGCTACTGAGAGAAGAAATCAGGTTGTCCAAATTCCTTGAACTTTTGCTATGTTTCTTGGCTTCTCTGTTAGCAAACCTTCTCAAAGAGTTGCATACACTTCATTCCAGCACTTCACATTTTCTTGGGAGATTTCTCTAGTCTATATTCCACATCTATCGATCCCCTGAAACTCTTGGCAATGGCACCTGCACCCTCCATCTACCTGAATCCAGGGCCAGTTCTCTGTCATCCTGTTTAACGCCTCTGCAGTATCTGAGAATTGACCACCTGTCCTCCTTCATAAAACACTCTCTTCTCCTGACTTCCAAGAGGACACACTCCTAGTTTTCCTTCTGTTCCTCTAAGTTCTCCTTCCCCATCCTCTTTGCCTCCATTGTTTCCTCAGTTCAGCCTCTAAATATGGGGACTCTCTTCTCTTTTTACCTACACATTCTCCCTAGGTAATGTCACCTTATTCTATTGCTATAAATACCAATTGACACATCCATTCCTCATCTCTGTCCAGCTCTGGGGTCATGTATCCAGCTGTGCATATGGCCTCTCTACATGATATCTAAACCATGTCAGGTGGAATTCTTAATTCCTACTTTCTAGCTTTGTTTTGCCTGAGCTTTGCCTTTTCAGTACACTGTACTGTTCCCCGCCCAGGCATGTCCCAAATCTCAAAATCAATATGGAGTCTTCCTTTACCCTCACACATGTGCATCAGAACTCTTTGAACAAAATATTTCCTGAATTGCTGGCTTCTGCACTCTCTACTGCTACCTCCCTAGTCCATCTTAACTTCAGCCTCTGAACTGGTTTCCTTGATGCTACTGGATCATGTAATTCTTCTTAAAACTCTTCAGTTTCTTCCCAAAATACTTCAGGAAAAAAAAAGGTTCAAATCCTGGTTCTATTTTCTTCTCCAAGTCATCTTGTTGCCCTGTCTTGCTTCACCATACTGGCCTCCTTTTACTTCCACATTCAAGCTTTTTCCTTCACTGGAGAGCCTTTCCATTACTGTCCCTCTGCCAGAAATGTTTTTCCTCCACTCCTTGACTTGTCCTTTTTATCTTACAAATATCACCTTAAGTGTTGCCTCCTCCAAGAAGGCTCCCCTACCTACCCCTCCTTCACTTTCTATCATAAGACAAGGTTTATGCTCTTTAAACTTCTGACTGGAGTGTAATTCTCCTGCTTATTTTTTCATGATTCACTAATATCTATTTTCTGTTTCTAGCAATCACTTGTCACCATGCCTTACACCTAGCCTCTACCTCAGCTATCTGGTTTCTAGTTTTCAGACACTTAAAACAGACTTCCTGACAGCTGATTTCCCCCACGCAGATACCTCCTCCTACCCCTCAGCTCATTTGTGCAGGGTGACTGTTTCCAAATATCAATTTTCAGTTGCAAACCATTTCCAATGGCCTGAACGTGGTTCTTACTGAAGCCAATGTAGAAGTGGCATCAACTTACTTGGGAAAAGTGAGGTTTTATTTAGGGCATTCATTTCAAAGGAAGAAATACCCAGCATCTAAAGGGATGTCATGTAATTGCTTAGATGCACTTTAATAGACTCAGTGAGGGGTCACCAGAATATATAACCAACGTCAATGAATATTTGTAGGTTGAATCAAGTCCAGCACTTTCTAAATAGGTATATTTATACTCTCCAATTCCTTTAGATCTTTTTGCCTTTTCACTCAAAGCAAGCCCTTTTATTGCAATATTCCAGTAAGGTTCTCTTCTGTCACAGTTCAGGGATGCCCCTGACAGGGCATCCCTGAACTGACTCTACTGACATTTCAAGTATGCTTTGTTGGTGCCCAGGTTCAAGGCTCACCGAAGGCTCCCTGCACATGAAATACATCCCAGGGACTCTGAGGCCTGTATGCTGCCTTATCCCCTGTTCCCTCTGCCTGTTGGCCTGATTGGTGTTTGATGATCAGGTCTTGGCTCAATGCTCTTCAGGGTCCCTCCCCAAGCCCTCCTCCCCCCAGTGCTGTGAGTGTCTCCAAATGACCCCTTAATTACATGTCAACTGTCTGCCTCCCCTCTACCAGAAAGCTCCAAGGTGAGGGCTGAGTTTGGGTCTATGTTCTATGTCTAGTTCTGGAACAGAGTCTGGAATCTGGAAGCGCTTAGGAAACAGTTGCAGAATTGGCCTGACTGTGCATGCGGACCTTTAAAATCACATGGATCTCCTCCCCCAACCTCCCAGGATGCTCTTTTCCATCTACCTCTCCTGAATACAGCCCACCCACTGTCCTCTGAGGACTTGGTCATGTGGTATGATCTAAGTTTTGTTACTTCCCTTCCCACAAACTTCTGTTTTGAACCACCTTCAACTGGCCCTGATTTTCCTGCCAAAGATAGTTCTTTCCCGTGTTGGAGGGCTAGTCCCTGTTCTTGCCTGGGGGGCATGGCTCCATTCTCCAAACTATGGTCCTGAACAGCGAAAGCTGGTCTTGACATGAGCAGGTGGAGAGTCTCCAGGTTGTGTCCCCAGTCTCTCTTTTCTCTCCCAAAGTCACAGCTTGAGGCTCAAAGAAGAAATGAAAACATCACCCTGGAATCCTTTAGTTTTCTTCTTAGATCTTCAGACTCACTGAAGACACAGTCCAGATTCCTTATGGCAACATTGTGGGCTTTGCTGAATTGTCATTATGGATTTATGGTCTTTGCTCTGAACATATATCCTAATAGGTAGATTTTTTCTATTTTAACTTTGTTTTGCAGCAGGCACATAACTGAAAAGCATGCAACAGATATTCCCTTGCCTTTGCCTGCAAATTAAACCCCACTATATTGAGGCAGCAAATGGGGATGTTTCAGTCTCAAGGAGGGTGGGGCCACTCCAAGGATAAATAATGATTTGTCTAAAATTACAATTCTATTTCTCCTGACTACTTATTCATCAAGACAGACCCAACTGTAACCAAAGAGATGCAAGGTGGAAAGGTGTTAAATAAAATGACATAGCAATGTCTTCCTCCTTTTTTGGCTTCAATCCAAATTTGATGGCTGTAACTATAGCAGCCAAAATTGGGACCATTAGGAAAAGGTCAAGAGAAAAGCATAGCTATTGCACCACCTACATTTGGGATACTTGTTATGTAAGAAAAGTAAGCCACTATTTCTTTAATCTGCTGTGGCTGGTTTTTCCTACTACCTGCTACTAAAAGCCTTCTGAGTACCAGTTCTTGGTCAGGTGGCAGTGCTATAAGATGCCGCCTCAGGAACAGTGAAAGAATCTAAACTATGCATGGCAGAGGTACCTTGTCCTTGTGTATGTGTATTTGATTAGGCTCATTTCCTCCTAAAGAGTACTCTAGTTTCCAATTAAACATAACTTAAATTATTTTCCTTTAAAAAATATGGGATAGATTGGTTACCTTCCTTGAAACCTCTAGACATGCTGGAAGAGTCTACAACAAGGAATGGAATTCACCGTTTACAGTATTATCGAACTGTTACTATGCTTACTTGCACAGATTGAATAATCTGGCCTTAAACAGAGAAACCAACTCCTAGACACTCCTTTCAACAAAATAAATGCTTGTGATGGCTGAGTAAAAAGGTATGAGATACAGACAGTGAAAAATATCTTAAAATTCAATATCTTAGTTTGTGTTCAAATGAGAAGCTAAAATCCTGAAAGTCCCAAAGCAGTTATGGGCTGGTGATGCAGACTTTAATTTCTCAGCCTCAGCCACATGAAAAATGTTCTTCATCAGCCCATCCACATAATAATAGCAATTACATAACAGGCTAGCATCTAGAAATAACATGCTGGTGCCATGAAGCCTCTCCCTATTTTTTCCTGCAGCTATGCCTGTGCATGAGTGATGATTTGAACCAACCCAGGCTGAACAAAACACACTGGGGAATTTGCAACTCATTCATGTGTGGCTCTTTCACCCCCTTTCTCATGATTTGGTGTACCACAGTCTTGCTGCTCAGGCTGAGGGCCCTGATAACTTCAGAATCTAGACCCTTCAGCACAGCTCTGGGTTCTACTTAAGGATGGGGTCACCTGACCTCACAGGGGACTCAGCCCTAGGAATGAAGAGGAAATAGACTGTTTTTTTTCTTGTTCCATACCACCTAAAATATCCTGAAGGACATTTGAGGGCAAGGACTGAAATGGGCTTATCATGAACCTTGCTTTCATCTCCCCTCCATGGTTTCTGTCAGCAAGGCTGGGGAGATGTAGAAAAAGGAGCTCCATAAGACAGACAACCTCATTCCTTGCTGTGTTCCACATTAAAAAAGCAGTGGAAAACTTCTGAGATAGACAATGATCATAATTTGTTTGTCTTTATGACAGCAATACTAAGCAGCATGTAAGCACCTGCTGTTTGCTAAGGCAGTGCAGAGGCCGGGCTGACTGTGCCATCAGTAGGAGCCAGAGTGCTTCTGTGTTTTGTTGTGCTGCACTTAATTTCCAAGGACATGGGGAAAAAGTCACTACTCCATCTGGTGACCACATCCAGGTGGGCACCACAAAAAGGTTCTCCCTGACTTCTAACTTGATTGTGCTCCTGGGTATCTCCATCCTTTTTAGCCTGTTCATCACTGTAACTCTAACAGGACCTCCCTATTTTTAATGGGACAATACAGAGATTATGTGTCTTAAAGCAAGTTTTCCTAGCTATCTCCTCCTCACCATTCTAGGTCAGATAAGAGAGTTGGAAAAAGTAACTTAATGCCCTGGCATACTGTTTAACATTTACTATTAATGTGGTAAGTTCTCTCCCACCTCCAACTTTTGAAAGCCATAGACATATCCCAAGACACAGAAATGCCACTCTAACAAAGTGTTAGTACTCATCTTTCTGAGAATGAAGACTGGTGGACTCTGTACTTCTTTTTCTAGCTCACTTATATTTAAATAATACAGTACCACACCTATGTATTCCTAAGGCATTATTTCACTTCTACAGATCAAATATTTTTTTAAAAAGGTAACAAGAATTCACAACACACTCAGTTTCAAATGCCATTTTAAATATATTTGACTTACTTGGAACCCACATAAAAATGGGGATTTGGAGAGTTGGTCCAAATGCAAATGTTCCCATATATTTAATTTGGCCAACTTTTTATATATCAAAAAAAATCACTGACTTTTCAGAGCTCTAAGATCTTCTGGAATGTCAGGCAGACCTTTAATAGGTTGGAGGTCACTGGAGTGCCTCCATCTTTGGTTCCTGAGATATACGTGGTATTGGCATTCGTGATATTTGGAATATCTCAACAGGTTGTGCACACAACTTGAAAAGATGAATCAAATCTTAACCATGGTCTGGCAAATGACTGACTGCAGAAAGGCACAGCTAAGTCATGCCATCTAACCTGGATGATGAAGACATCTAGATATTAGGATTCAAAGTGAAGGCCCACCACCCTAGCCCAAAAGAAAAGATCTCTGCTCTATGCAGCTAATTTGATTTTTTCACTGAAGTGGACAGAGGGTTACCAAGAAATGCTATTTGTTCCAAACTGCCATGACATTTTCCTTTCTTTCTTAAACCCTGACTCTGGTCTTTGATATATTTGGCTCTGCAACACACCAAGGAATGTTGGAAGGGAAACAGAGGTACTTACCAGGAAACTTGTTCATCATAAATGAACTGTGGGAAAAAAAAGTATAGATTAGACACACATGTCCGTGCATATACAAACATGCATGTTTTACAACTGTCTCCCCTTGTCACTAGCATGATGAAAATCAGGGCTGGAACGTGAATCACCTATGGGTAAGCTCCCCTATATGCTGGTTTAGTCTGTGGTTGTTATTAGTGGAAGGAGATGTTGTTGGCAGACTGGAGTGGACAATGATATGGAGGGGAGAAGCATTAGGTCATCCCATTCTTCCTGCAATTTCTGTCCAACAGTAGATCATGACCAGCTGTGGTATAGAGCAAGATGCATTGTAGAATTTTAGGTCTGGCAGGGATGTAGGAGTTTGGTGGGTGCTTCTACACATTAGTAACTATGGGCCACCTGTAAGATGTGTGCATGGCTCTATGCACTGTATAGCCCCTTCAAGCTTTTATGCAAGCATTTAGACTTCTTTGTGTTCAACATTTTTCTTCCTGTTGACCTATATTTTGTTTCCTTAAATTTATTTTCAAAGGAAAATAAATTCCAGAAGTGGAGAATCAGTGCCAGTTTCTACTACATGTAGAGGGTAAAAAGTAAATGCAATAACAATAGTGATTGAGAATCTGAGGTGTTCAGGCCCTGGGGTACAGGCTTGCCCTTTTGTTAAAGGAGATTAGCAAGGGTTGAACATGGAAGACACACAAATACCAAAGGGAGACTTCTCCTGATCATTCAAATCGAAAGAGAATACACAACAAGATTGAATTTATTTAAGCCCTAGTCCATACATCACCTAAAATCATTTCTAATTTTTGGGCAAACACACTGGTACAATTCAAGTCCTTTGATTTATACAAGAAAATTGAGCCACAGATAACATGGAAAATTTTCTTGGGGTTGCTAAATTTGCTGCAGAGTTAGTTCTAGAACTCATACCTGGCTCTTATTGTGGTGTTTGCTACCTAACTTCTCTGCCCAGACAGCACATTGTTGAAACTAGATGGATGCACCTGTATTTTATTCAAACAGGAGCTGAGGGCTGGTCACAGCTTTCTTTCTATACTCATTGATATGACTGCTTAGAGTGTGACCATGTCTGAGGGATTTTCATTTAGGGACAGTGGTCCAATGAGAACTCTAAAGTAGAAACTTGCAGGACAGTCTGGATGTAAAGCATCATTACTGCCAAGAGACGATAAACTCAGCTAATGATGTGGGCATGGCTTCAGTCCCCAGTGATGATAGTAACCATCAGTTGTGAGTGATGCAGAGGAAACCACCACAAAGATGTGCAGCATGTAGGGCAGAGGCATGTAAAAGGACTTCCCTCCAAGGATCCCGAAAGTGCAGACAGAGGGATGTGGAGAAAAAGGCACACTTGTCTGTAACTTGCTCTTTCTCAGAGACATGGAAAAGGATGTTGGCTTCAATAGGTTGATGACTCTCATTGTTATCAGATTCAACAGACTAACATTTGGATGAACATGTCAAACTACAATGGGAAGAGGATTAAGGAAATGAAGCACAACCCAGGCTGGATGGTGTGGAATCCACTTCCTGGAAGGCATTCATAGCTGCTTTTGTATAATCACTGGCTTTAAGATAAATGTCAAAAAATCATGGAACAGAACAAATAATTTAAGTTGGAAAAATGTTTTTTTCCTAATTGAAGTTAATTTAATATTAATCTTGGGCTATGGGCTGGAAAAATCAATTCATTGATTTTGCTCACATCCTTAAGGCTGTGGGCCTTAAGAGAGTGCAAGACACTGGTAAAGAGTTTATTAGAGCACCAATTTAATTTTCATCTATCAGGAAAGGAAGGTGATACTCTATAATATGAATGTGGCTTTTAGAAAGCCCTTATTATGTGTGATCTGACATGTAGCGGCACAGATCAATATATCTTTAGCTATTATTTTAGTAACCATATAAAAAAAATCCAAATGGGCTTAACTGTACAAAGGATTTCAAACTGAGAATAGAATTTACAGGGAGCACAATAAATCAGAGAAATAGTGGGGCAAATTTGGACAACACTGGATGAGATACACAATTAAGGATGGAGCATCATGGTCTGAAGTCCAGGTGGCAGGGGCAGTGGGGGGTTACAATATGGTTCAAGGAGGTAGAAAAAGAGAAATGCAGATTATCTCACTGGGGTACTAATAAATGTTGATGATCTGGGAACCTTCAAATAACCGACACAGTGATGTCTTACCCCTGACCACTCAATGCCAGCAGGCCCTATCTACCCTGTGGCTAATAGGCAAACAGTCTGGATTTTATCCCGTTACTTTAGAAGACTGAGTAAAAGAATAAAAAATAAAAATAAATAAATAAAAGAGAGAGAGACTCACAAAAGAACAATAAAATGGATAAAATGACTAGAAACCAGGCCTATTCTAAGTGGAAGTTGGCTTGTTCATGGGGAGAGAAGAGGTGGACAGTGTTAGGAGCTGCTTCTGAGCCTCTGGTGGTGGTGTTTGGAGAAGGCTGACCAGCTGACTGCCAATCACTTAGAAGACTGTAAACGAGGAAATTGGTACTGTTTGCAGAATGTTCCTTCAGTAGAGTACATCCTTAAGAAGCGTTAGAATCAGCGTGTCTGAAAACTCTTAGATTGACAAGGACAAGAGACTCACTTGATCTTGCTGATGGTTAGAGGGAATGGATTTGTTATTCCTTAGAGATTTAATTTTATTTAATTCTTTTAAGACAAGTCTTGCTTATCCTTTTGTATCTTTATTGTCGTTCTGTAAGTAAAAGAAGACAAAACAACTTCCCTCATCCCTTAGGGCAGTATTACTAGGAAAGGAGAACACCTGAAATTTTTAAATCCTGTCTGAACCAAGAAACCTTGCCCCAGTTCTACCCAGTAACCACAAGATGGGGCTCATGTCACAGTCCTCAGACCTGTCTTGTTGCCAAGGTGGCGAGGTTGAAATGAAGTCAATCCAAGTCCATTTTGCAGCTCCATTAAATCTCCTGGAAGGAGGGCAAACACCTCAAGACAGACAGCCTCCTGAGGAGCCTTTAGTCAACCCACTGCTGTCACGGGGCAAGGGGAGGTTCTGGAGGCAGCTCCTGTCTGGTGTTCTGAGTTGAAGACAGGTGGTTCCCTCTGCTTATGCCAACACTCAATCCCGAGGATGTGTTGAAGTTGAGGGGACCTGCAGGGTGTCCTTCAAAATGGAACCACCCTTTTTTCCCAGTGGATTTTTGAAAACAGGCCTTGGAAAAGCAGCTCTTTGTGTTCTGCTGGTTGCGTTTGGGGGCCTGGCACTGGGTCTGCTCCCCAGTGATTACATGTGGGTGGTGCTGACTGATATAGGGGTCCCAGCCTTGCAGCGCATCACTGGTGAAAGGACACGCTCTCTGACCCCCCTGTGGTTCATCAAAAGCTACTTTTAGCTTTGTCTGGAGCTTTGCACGTGTTCCTGAGATGAACTAAGTGGGAACATAGAGGAATGAATTTGAAAAAGCACTCTTTTCCTCCTGACTTCAAGAAAGGATTGGGTACCATGGAAACCAGCTTTTCGGTCTTGGTGTCTGCTCTAGAATTCTTCCAAGAGAGATGGGCTGATACCAGCAGGTGGATCTGTGGATGTCAGAATATCCCAGGGAACTGCTAAGGGAGTGGCACATTTAACATGGAATAGTGGGGGAAAGATGAGACTGGATTCGCCCAGGTATATGGGCAGGAGTGGAGAAGCCAGTTGAGCTCTGTACAGGGAGGCAGGTGGCTGTCCCTGCACTGCCTGTCAATCCCTGGGTTTGCCTACTATAAGCTGTGACCATGGAGCAGGGTGACAACATTGCTGAAGCTAATTTCTTAGCTTATATTATAATCACTTGAACCATTAGAATTGTAAGCAGTAGAAATGATAGAAAATCAATGCCATCATTCTCTTTCAGGAGACTGAAACCATGACAATCTCTCCTCCCTTGCTGTGAATGGGCACTTCCCCCACCCAACTCCTACAGCATGTAAACTCCCTCAGATGTGCCCAAATGGAGTATTGGCTGCCTCAGCTTCGGGGACCAGAGGTGCAGGTAGCTTAGCCCATGGTGATTCTGTCTGAGGAGGACTCAGATGAAATATACTGGACAGTCGCTGCTCTGCACTGATATGGTTTACACTTGAAGGTTAAACAGGAGATACGGCATTAGGATGTCTGACGGGCAGACTTGATACTGGTGGGGCTTCAGGAGAGTAAGAGGGTGATGAGCCAGAGAGACACGGCCATGGAGACCCGCCGGGGGTTAGGAACAGCCACCAACATGACTCTAAGATGTATTTTCTCTTAAAGAAAGGGCAAGATAAGAAGATTTCTAGGTTATTTAATATTAGAGTGTGTTAATGAGAGAATTCCAGGAAAGGGGTGGTGGAAGCTATTTCCATTAGTCTGAAAATGTAGAGTTAAGTGCAGCAGACAGTCATCTCTAATGGTAGGTTGTATGGTAGACAAGTAAAATCAGGATGATTTCTAACACAGAAAGAGGCAGATTTTATTGGGGGGAAAATCTGAAATTCTTTGCCAGGGTGGTGTAGATATATCATCTTAGGCACTGACTCTGATAAACCTGATCTTTGGCAAATCTGTGAATTTCTGGAGCCTCAGTTTTACCATTCATAAAATGGGACTCTTACAATAGCTAGCTAGTATAGTCATGAGTATTGAACTGGAAAATCATGGACAGACCAAACATAACACCTAGTCCTGTATTAAGTATCGAGCTATAGATGCTGTGAGAATGTAGGTCTATTGTCTATGGAAGAATTTGCTTTCTGCAACTGTGCTATCTAATATGATAGGCACCAGCCACATGTGGCTATGTAAATTTAAATTAATCAAATCAAAATTTTAGTCTCATGGTCTCACTAGCTGCATTTTAAGAACTCAATACCCACATATGCCCAGTGACTGCTGTACTGCACAGTGCTGCCTAAGCCATGTGTGGCAGCTGGATCACTTGAGTCCTCTCTTTTTGTATCCAGAGAATCCCTCCAGAAAGGAGATTGCATGGGCCCTCCAGAGAGACAGAGAGGGCAGTGTCACCTCCAATGAACTCACTGCTGTGTCAGTGCTCAGGCTGCTCTGAGAGCCTCCTGAAGGCCCTTTTCTGGGTGGACAGCACTCCTGCATCTGGATCTGTGAACCAGTCTAAGCTATCCTGGAACCTGTGGCCTGTCCACTCCACAGGAGGTTCCCCTTCACTTGAGGCTCACATCCCCAAATCTCAAAGCAGAAATGAAGGGTAAAAATAAAGCATTCATTTTAGGGCAGCTGTTAAATTGAGGATGCAATGAATCATTTGCATTTATGTAAATTACATGATTATGTAAATTAAAGTAACATTTTAATAAAAGAGACTGTGAGGCCTCCTGGAATTTTGAGTAAAGATAGGACTGGGAGGCTGCAGCTTTCTGTGGTGGAAGTCATTTGGGGTAGCTACTGGGGGAGGGAGAGAAGCAGAAGGAGGGACTATAAGGATTTGGACACTATTGGGTAGATGTACACAGAGACAGGCTCCGAAGAACCCAGAATGCTCCCAGATCTGAAAAGGTGACACTTCTAGAGAGAGACCACGGTCATGGGGCCACCATCCCAGCCACATCCTACTTCTTCAGGGTCTGAGGCTTCACTGCAGAGAACATCACCAGGGTAAAGGGGATGCTTGATGGGACAGGAGAAAGGCTCTGAGACATATACACTGCAAATTCATGAAATTATAGCTGCTTTAGACAATAATACATTCTTAATTTCTTCTGCTTTCTCCCTAAAAACTGACAACAAACACACTAGAAAATAGCACAGAGCAAAGGTTGGGTGAAACCCAAAGACCAAAGAGAATTGAGTCCCTTCTCAATTAACTGTTAAGCTCTGTTGATTTCAGAATGTACACAGTTGTCTTATTCTAATGGTTTTTCTTCTTGGTCAAGTTCATTCTGTGTAAACTTCTGATTTAGCTGTTTCAGAATTCAGGTAATAATGATTCTATTAGCACTCCCGTGGCCCAGTGGTCATAAGCCTCTCTGGAGAAGAGGCTCCTCAGGCCCTGTGGATTGTTGTCCTAGCTCCTCTGCTGGATCTGAAGGACCGATCCCAGGGGTGTATATAAAAGTGGCATCTGGTCTCATTTAGTCCAGACTTATCCTCTGGGTGAATGAGCTCTTTACTGTATCACCTCGGGGGACCAGTAGTTCAGTCTTCTGAAATTTCAGAATCATAAAAAGGGGAAGAGAGTAAAAAACACCCTAATAGTTAAAATAAATTGTTCAGATGGTTGGTAACTGTTTGTGGATAGAAGGAAAGACTTTTAAATACAGAAATTTTAAATGCCTATTGCAGGATCCTGTAGAAAAGCTTAGTATTATATAAGGAATGCCAGAAGGAAAGTGATTTTTTTTTACCATGACATTAGGGGAATATAGGAAGAGGAAAACAGGAAACCTTGACAAAAAGATACAGCTTAGTGCTGGGGTATGGAACAGATTTGGCAGCACTGAGAACCTCCATTGTTAAGAGACACTAAGTGCTAAGTCTTCTGGGTAGAAGACTATTTTACTCTTTTTTTTTTTTAAGATTTTATCTATTTATTTTTAGAGACGGAAGGGAGGGAGAAAGAGAGAGAGAGAGAGTAACATCAATGTGCGGTTGCTGGGGGCCGTGGCCTGCAACCCAGGCATGTGCCCTGACTGGGAATCGAACCTGCTATGCTTTGGTTTGCAGCCTGTGCTCAATCCACTGATCTGCACCAGCCAGGGCGACTATTTTATTCTTCATGCTGGTTTTAAGTTTCATGTGAAAATGACCACATGAATGAACAACAGTCAGAAATTCAGACAACCAAGCTACCAGTATGTCTCACTTTTGAGAACCTCAAAATTTACTCTAGAAATGATCACTGTCTTGCATCAGAGGGATATTCGGAAGAAATGGTGCCCAACAATATTTGAAGTTCAGTTTCTCAAAGTGCAGTGTGCTGCTGCTGGCATCAGAATCATGGAAAGGGGGGTGGAGATCCCAGGTAAAGGGAAAATTCCTGGGTTCTACTCTAGAACCTACTGAATTAAAATCTCTGGTTGTGCATTTTAAATAAGTATGCAGGCCATTTCCAGTGCACACTGAAGTTGGAGGAACACCAGTTAAACTACAAAGAACCAAGCCCCGAGGATCCAAACTTTACTTTGTCCATTATTTCCTAACAGTGGAAAAATGTAATTTTTCTCAAAATCACAAAATCTAGCCTTGACATCTGATGTTTAAACACAGTTCACTTCAGCTAAAGGTAAAGAATTGCATTACTGCAATTTGAGGGAAATGCAGAGCTGCTGGCAGCCCGAGTGTTCTGTCCACTCAGCTCTGCGATTTGACTGTGCAGGTAGGGCTAGAAGATGGTTTTCCCCAGACTTGGTTCAGGCAAGTGGCACCTGCAGCCTGAAGATGCAAATCCACTTCACCCCCTCACACGTCATTAGCAACAAGTACAGCTGTTTCATCTTGGACATGTCCAGATGAATTTGACACGAGACAAGTTATTTCATACATAGGCCAGGAGGTGTCTATGCTGTAAATGGAGAAAGAAGCTGACACCAGCAAATCTGCTATCAGGAGTGGATATTGCCACGTCTGTGCTCTGAGCCATGCTGGCTTGGGTGGTGCTGTCTCATTGCCTTGTTTTTCTGAGAGTGATCATTTCTTTTTGAAGTTCAGCAAAAGTAGAGAGCTGCATTAATTACCCCAGGACCTAACCATGTCTCTCTAAAAAAGTAACTTCCAGAAATTATCCTAAAATATCCTATAGGTGGAAGAGCACAGCACACCACAGACAATGCTGCAGAGTGTTTGAGAGGTCTCAGCTCCGTGAACAGAGCCCTCTAGATTTGGGGTGATCATACCTTTTCCACAGGTAATAATTGAGAATAATAACACAGAGTCAAATGTGTCCTTAAGTTAACTAAGGAGCTCAACAGCACCTTCATGTCCAACATGAGCTCTTTGAACCCTCTGCTCCTTGGGTCAGGTCTCAATCTCTGAATTATCAATGGTCCTGGAATGAGGGGACTGTAGGTCTAACCCAAGATCTTCACTGTGACCTGTAGACAAGAAAACTAAGACCTGGGGAGACTGGTTTCTCCATGGTCACTAGAGATTATAAGGGGCATGGGCCAGAATTAGAAGTCACATCTTCCAACTCCCATTTAAGTTCTTTCTAATTTGCCACCTTCTCCTGGACAGCTCGGTTGTCAAGCTAAGGGGTTTGGTTAGTCTCCATAGGTGACATAGAGCCACTGACCATTTAAACAAGAGACTGGTGTTCACAGATATTCTTTGTAGAGACACTACTTGGAACACTCTAAGCACTGACTTGGGGGGGACCTGGGATGAGCTGCATCAGTTCAGATTGAAGATGTAAAAAGCTTCAACTAAAATGCCTAAGGAGGGATGCACTGGGGAGATTTTTTGCAAGATGAAGATCCTCAGGGCAGTTGAGGCAAATGGGTTTCTTGGAGGGAAGATCAGTTTAATCGTTCCAAGATTGGGTGGCAGGATAGGAATGGGGGCTGAAATATAGAAAGAGAGCTAGTCTTGGAGAATTGTCCTAAATTTAGAGACATGTTGAGTTTGGGGACATGAAGATGTCTAGTAGAGCATTGTTAAACCATGACTGGATCTCAGGTAGCAGCTGCTCTTAAGAACACAGTGTGGAGGTGTATGTATAAAGGTGGCAATGGCAATGGGTGCTGTGGTAAGGACAGGGCTGTCCTGGGAGAGCATACAGAGTGAGAGGGAGAAGTCCAAATCCAGGCATACTGATGATGAGGGGAGTTACAGAGGAGTCCATGAGTAAAGTGAGAGGATGGTCAGGGGGGTCACAGAACAACAGCAGGGGCTCTTACGGAATCAGATAACCAACCAGTCAACACTCCTACTCTGAGCACTAAGCTATCAGGCTGGAGTGTGAGGTGACCAAAGTAGATGGAAGAAAGACTGCCTTCATGAGTAGACATCCATTCACTCATTTACCACTAGACACCTTGAACCTGCTCCATGCAGAGGAGCTACATGTGCTAACCCCAGGTGGTGGGAAGGACGATTGGGAGTTCAGTGTGAGGGAACTCAGGCGAGGAGTCCATCACACACTTACCACGATGAGTGCGACCACAGACAGCGTGTAGTAAATCGAATCCCTTAGCAGGCACCAGGAGGAAAGAGCCACAACCTAAAGGAAAAGAGGGGGAAAAGACAGTAAGAAACAGGACATCTGACTGTGCAAATGGAGAAAATGTAACTCCTTGTGGCTCCAGCCAGCGATGAACCTGAATCACAGCCTAGTATTTCGGTCTCCTGTCCTGGATCAGTCAATCTGCCAGTCAATATGAATTTATTGAAGATCTCTAGGTGTGTTAGTCTGGACCTTCTGTAAAGCAGTTACCAACACGGGCAAATCTGCTATTGGGAATGGACACTGCCATGTCTGTGCTCTGGGCCAGACTGGTCTGGGCTGTGCTGTCTCATCACCTTGTTTTTCTGAGAGTGATACTCTTTATTTGAAAGTGATACAGCTCTCTCAACAAAAGTAGAGAGCTGAATTTTCTACTTTTAGAAAGTAGAAAAGTAGGGGGAGAAGCCCATGAGAGAAAATGGGGAAGGAGTCAGGTGAGCTGGGTATGCCACCCCATGTGGTTTGGGTCTGATCCTGTAAAGGAGAAAGAAAGGAGGTTGAGTGGAGTCTGAAAAATGGTTCAGGAAGACCAAGGGCTGTCTGAAGAAGGTTCAGGAACATGAAGGGGAACCTTTGGTGCACAGTCACTTGCCAGAGGAGTCCCATGTCTCCTGGGAATGGGTCAGTGTTAGCATCCCTAACATCCCATAATGGGATGGGATGAGCAATCTTACTCTGTGTCCTTGTCAACACCCTAACGGCTGCCACAGCCCATGCTCCTGTGTGGAATGAAGACCCTGAGCCACCCTTCAGAAGGGGCATGGGTAAGACCAATTGGCACTTCCATCCTGGCCTTCTTTTCTCATCTCTATTATATGTCTGGCCTAGTTGGCATTTGATCCTGGTTTAATCAGAATTTTTGAAGCTTATTTTGCATATTAATCTGGAGAAAATATTGTTCTTAGGCAGTTGGAAGGTGTCCCTTTAAAGATATGATGGCTCTGTTGAGCCTATGCCAATAAGCATATTGCTGGAGGCTAAGGCAGCCTTGGAAGCTGTGTCCAGACTTCCTGCAGGGAAGGAGGACTCTGGGTGTGATTAAAGAGGACAAAGGGGCCAGAGCTGAGCATTGCACAGGAAAGGGTAGGGCAGGGGAGGGAGCCAGGAATGCCAGGGTAAGACCCTTATTCTGAAGGAAGAATAATTTCTCCCTGGTATAGTCTTCAAAGTCTCTTTTTGAAGAATATCTAGTATTCTTTCTTTGCTTTGTGTAGTAGATCCATGTTGGCAGACCCTCACAAAGAAACAGGTGAGTTCACAATGCCATGTTGGGGGTGCTTCCTGGGATGTCATTCAAAACTTCTTCCTGCCTCCCTAGAAAAGTGTCAACTACCCCATGGCCACAGGACATGTCTGGCAGCCTTTGCACTCAGGCTGGTAAGTGAAAAAGGAGAAAGCAATTGTCAACACTCAGCTGGACTAATGACAGGCACACACTGCACCAAAGACAATAGGAAAAAAGGATTCCAGGGACAAGGCAACCTTTGGTGCCTTTCCTCTCCCTGACCACTGCATCAGTCTATAAAGAACAGATCAGGCAAAGTCAAACCAGAAGAGGCTTTCTGGATTCAGATAACATGAAAGATATGACTTAAATAGTACCATAAATGAATAATGAGTCCAGTCTCTTTCCATTAGCACATTCTTCCACTTGTTACATGGACACTTATGTATGCTTTGTTGCTAGTTTTGCCTTCTTAGGTATCCTGTTTGCAGATCTAAACTACAGATGATGGGGTTGTCAAGAACAGGACTGATTCTAAAAATTGACTTCAGAATAAATATAAAGCATTTCCTTGTCCTTTTATCATTTTACCCATGTATCATCAGCTCATTCACTAGCTACAGAGATTAAATTAGACCAGATTGTTCATTTTCCAGAAGATCACAAAAAGTTGTGAATATTTACTCAATTTATTATAATTAGGCAAATTGACTTGAAACATGTGGCAAATATCAATACTGAATTTCTTTAAAAATCACTTGGGCTTTTAGTTGAAGATAGCAGGTTGAACACAAACTATTACCTTTGCTCTGCCTCATTATGCCATAACAAGGTAATAATAAAGGGATTAAAAAAGACATAAACCCACAAGAAAAAGAATAGAAGAACTGATCAGAGCAACAAGGTTATGGAAGTTGAAAATTAGAAGAACATCTGGTCAAAGCTTTAGACATGGGAATGAAGGTGAGCTTAGAAACAGAATAACTGAAAGAATGCTCAAGAATTTAACCCTTAAACTTCCTCCTACACTTCAAGCAGACTAGTGACTGCACACCCCACATCTTAAGAGAAAACAAGATACCCAGCATTTGATGAACAGAAGATCTAGAAAACAGAGGAATAAAAATAATTAAATGAATAATTCAAGGAAAATTTCCAGAAGTTGTGGACACACATTTTTTTCACCCCCTGAGTGTCCAGTTAAATGAATAAAAAAATCTGTACACCAAGGCATATCATCAGTTTTCAGAATATGGGGACACAAAAGATCCTAGAAACTACCAGAGAGAGAGAGAGAAACAGCATTATATACAAAAGGTCAAAACCAGAATGACATTTTATTTTTGCACAAAAACACTGGAAACTAGAAGACAATTTCGAAGACATCTGGATAAATTATTCATTAAAAATGAGAAAAGAGGAAAAATAAAGGTTTGCCTAAAAAAAATCTGCTTTCCATGCACCCCTTCTCAAAAAGCTACTAGAAGTGTGCTCCGCCAAAATAAAAGAATAAACCATTTGTTACATACAACTATGTTATCATAAAACCTTGCATCGATAAAAAAATCTATAATAATGAGCGAGGAAAATTTCCAGAATAGTAAAGGAAGATCCTAAAAAGACAGTAAAAGGAGATTCCAAAAGAAAACTTTTTGCAGTAGGCTTACAGAATAACATAGCCAGATTAGAGGCCAGAGGATGCAGAAGTAATGATGACAAAAGCACAAAATAAATGGAATATCTGATAATTCTGAACTCATGGAAAGGAGATTAGAGAGCTCGGGGAAGAGAAAATAGAAAATTAAGCAAATGAACAAACAACAAAAAAGGTAATTATAAACCACAGGGAAAGCACAGGTTGTGCAAGAAAGGAAGATGAATTGCTATGTATGCATGAATAGTGGTCACAGAGTAGTGACCACTATTAATAAACTAAGCATAGACTACTGTCTAACCAAATTTATGATATAACTTGTTGGGCAGAATGGGGGACTTGGCAGTAGGAATAGGTGGGGCTAAAGTAGACTTAAACTCTCTTCTTCCATACTGTGAGGTCACTGGAGGATGTTTAAAAATTAAAAATCAAGTTAACTGCCATCTAAGCATGTTATTTAAGAGACATTGAGTTAAGTGTCAGGAACAACCAACTAATGAAGTAATTGCCTTAGAAAAGTGGGAAATTGGTGCTGGTGGCTCTGGAAGATGGCTATATTTCCCAATAAACCCTCTAGAATATTCATATATAACTTTAATAAAATAAAAAGTAAAATAAAAGGAAAGTTTAACACAAGTTATCTATTTAGATTTACTGCTGCAAGAAATAACACATTGCACTAGGCCTAGGATGTCAAACCTGGATGGATAGTGATATATTTTTTCTCTTTATAAATAGAATAGTTTTCTTTTTAAGAAATATATTTTATTGATTATGCTATTACAGTTGTCCCATTTCCCCCTCTTTATTCCCCTCTGCCTGACACACACCCCTCCCACCCACATACCCCCTTTTTAGTTCATGTTCATGGGTCATGCATATAAATTCTTTGGTTTCTACATTTCCCATACTATTCTTAACCTCCCCCTGTCTATTTTGTACCTACCATTTATGCTTCTTATTCCCTGTGCATATTCCCCCCATACTTCTCCCTCACCATCCACACTGATAACCATGTGATCTCCATTTCTGTGATTCTGTTCCTGTTCTAGTTGTTTGCTTTTTTTTTTTTTTAGGTTCAGTTGTTGATAGTTGTGAGTTTGTTGTCATTTTACTGTTCATAGTTTTGACTTTCTTCTATTTCTTAGATAAGTCTCTTTAACATTTCATGTAATAAGGGCTTGGTGAGGATGAACTCCTTTAACTTGACCTTATCTGGAAAGCACTTTATCTGCCCTTCCATTCTCAAAGATAGCTTTGCTGAATAGAGTAATCTTAGATGTAGGTCCTTGCCTTTCATGACTTTGAATACTTCTTTCCAACCCCTTCTTACTTGCAAGGTTTCTTTGGAGACAGTTAATTACCTTCAGTCTACTGATAGTCAAATGGGAACTCCTTTCTAGGTAATTGTCTCATTTTCTCTTGCTGCTTTTAAGATTCTCTCCTTACCTTTAATCTTGGGTAATGGAATTATGATGTGCCTTAGTATGTGCTTCCTTGGGTCCAAATTCTTTGGGACACTGAGCTTCCTGGACTTCCTGGAAGTCTATTTCCTTTGTCAGATTAGGGAAGTTCTCCTTCATTATTTTTTCAAGTAAGTTTTCAATTTCTTTCTCTTTCTCTTCTCCTTCTGGCATCCCTTTATTCAGATGTTGGCATGTTTAAAGTTGTCCTGGAGGTTCCTAAGCCTCTCCTTATTTTTTTGAGTTCTTGTTTTTTTATTGTGTTCTGGTTGAATGTTTATTTCTTCCTTCGACTCCAAACTGTTGATTTGCATCCCTGTTTCCTTCCCATCACTGTCAGTTCCCTGTACATTTTCCTTTATTTAACTTTTCACAACTTTCATTTTTTCCTATATTTTGTGACTACACTTAACTATTTCTGTGAGCATCTTGATAACCAGTGTTTTGAAATGTGCATCTGATAGGTAGGCTATCTCTTTGTCACCTAGTTCTATTTTTTCTGGAGCTTTCATCTGTCCTTTCATTTGGGCCACTTTATTTTTATTTTTTTAATTATATTATTGTTTAAGTACTGTTGTCTGCATTTACACCCCACCACTGACCCCCACCTGAGCTAGCCCCACCTCCCTCCACTGAATCCGCTCCCCCTTGGTTATGTCTATGTGTCCTTTATAGCTGTTCCTGAAATCCCTTCCCCTGCTTTCCCTCATCATTCCCTCCCACCTCCCCTCTAGTTACTGTCAGATTGTTCTTAATTTCAATGTCTCTGGTTATATTTTGCTTGCTTGTTCATTTTGTTGATTAGGTTCCAGTTAAAGGTGAGATCATATGGTATTTGTCCCTCACTGGGTGGCTTCTTCCACTTAGCATAATGCTCTCCAGTTCTATCCATGCTGTGGAAAAGGGTAGGAGCTCTTTCTTTCTTTCTGCTGCATTGTATTCCATCATGTAAATGTACCATAGTTTTTTGATCCATTCATTTACTGATGGGCAATTAGGTTGCTTCCAACATTTGGCTGTTGTAAATTGTGCTGCTATGAACATTGGGGTGCACAGGTTCTTTTGGATTGGGGTTTCAGGGTTCTCAGGATATAATTCTAGCAATGGAATTGCTGGGTCCAAAGGCAGGTCCATTTTTAGTTTTCTGAGGAAGCTCAATACTGTTTTCCACAGTGGTTGTACCAATCTGCAGTCCCACCAACAGTGCACTAGGGTTCTCTTTTCTCCACATCCTCTCCAAACACTTGTTGTTTGTTGATTTGTTTGTGATGGCCATTCTGACTGGTGTGAGGTGGTATCTCATTGTACTTTTAATTTGCATCTCTCTGATGGTTAGTGATGCTGAGCATCTTTTTATATGTCTCTGGGCCCTCTGTATGTCCTCCTTGGAGATGTGTGTGTTCAGGTCTTTTGCTCATTTTTTCTTTTTTAATTTGGATTGTTTGTCTTCCTGGAGTGGAGTTGTATGAGTTCTTCATATATTTTGGAGATCAAAGCCTTTTCCAAGGTATCATTGACAAACATGTTTTCCCATACAGTTGGTTTTCTTTTCATTTTGCTAATGTTTTCTTTAGTTGTCCAGAAGCTTTTTATTTTGATGAGATTGCATTTGTTTATTCTTTCCTTTATGCCCCTTGCTCTAGGGGACATATTGGCAAAAACATTGTTGCATGAAATATCTAAGATTTTCTTCCCTATGCTCTCCTCTAGGACTTCTATTATGTCAGGACTTATATTTAAGTCTTTTATCCACCTTGAATTAATTTTTGTGTATGGTGTGGATTGGTGGTCAAGTTTCACTTTTTTGCATATAGCTGTCCAGCACCATTTGTTCAAGAGGCTATTTTTACTCCATTTTATGCTTCTTCTCCTTTTGTCAACTATTAATTGAACATAGAGATTTGGGTTTATTTCTGGGCTGTCTATTCTGTTCCACTGATCCATGTGTCTATTCTTATACTAGTACCAGGCTGTTTTGATTACACAGGACTTGTAATACAGTTTGATATCAGGTATTGTTATCCCTTCTACTTTGTACTTATTTCTCAAAATTGCTGCAGCTATTCAGGGTCGTTTGTGGTTCCATATAATTTTCTCACTGTTTGTTCTATATCTGTGAAATATGTCATCAGTATTTTCATAGGGATTGCATTGAGTGTATAAATTGCTTTGGGTAGGATGGACATTTTAGTGATGTTAATTCTTCCAACACATGAACACGGTATATGTTTCCATTTGTTTGTGTCTTCCTTGATTTCTTTCTTCAGTGTTGTGTAGTTTTATGAGTACAGGTCTTTTACCTCCTTGGTTAGGTTTATTCTTAGGCACTTTACTTTTCTTGTTGCTATATCAAATGGGATTTTTTTCTGCTTTCTCTTTCTGATATTTCATTGTCGGTGTACAAAAATGCCTTTGATTTCTGAATATTGACTTTGTATCCTGCTGTTTTGCCAAATTCACTTATTAGGTGGAGTAGTTTTTTGTTGGAATCTATAGGATTTTGTATGTACACTATCATGTCATCTGCAAGCAATGACAGTTTTGCTTCTTCCTTTCCAATTTGGATGCCTTTTATTTCTTTTTCTTGTCAGATTGCTGTGGCTAGGATTTCCAATACTGTTTTGAATAGGAGTGGTGAAAGTGAACATCCTTGTCTTATTCTGATCTTAGTGGGAAAGCTTTTAGTTTTTTACCATTGAGTATGAAGTTGGCTGTAGATCTTTCATATATGGTCTTTATTATGTTGAGGAATGCTCCCTCTGTTCCCACTCTGCTGAGTTTTCTTTTTTTATCATAAATGGGTGCTGTACTTTATGAAAATCTTTTTCTGCATCTATTGACACGATCATGTGATTTTTGTCTTTCCTTTTGTTTATGTGATTATTCCATTTATTAATTTGTTAATATTGTACCATCATTCCATCTCTGGGATGAGTCTCACTTGATCACATTGTATGATCTTTTTAATGTATTGCTGGATGTGGTTTGCCAATATTTTGTTAAGGATTTTAGCATCTATGTTCATCAGTGATATTGGCCTGTAGTTTTCTTTTTCTGTTGTGTCTTTATCTTGTTTTGGGATTAGGATGATGCTGGCTTTATAAAAAGAGTTTGGGAGTCTTTTGTCTTCTTGCATTTTTTGGAACAATCTGTGAAGGATAGGGGTTAGCTCTTCCTTAAATGATTTGTAAAATTCTCCTATGAAACTGTCTGGTCCAGGGCTTTTGTATGCTGGGAGTTTTTTGATTACTGCTTTGATTCCACCAGCTGTTATGGTCTGTTCAGGCTTTCTAATTCTTCTTGATTCAGCTTTGGAAGATTATATTTTTCTAGAAATCTCTCCATTTCACCTAGGTTTTCAATTTTCTTAGCATATAGTTCTTCAAAGTAATTTCTTATACTCCTTTGTATTTCTGTGGTGTCAGTTGTCAATTCTCCCCTTTCATTTCTGATTGTGTTTATTTGGGTCCTCTCTCTTTTTTTCTTGATGAGTCTGCTTGTCAATCTTGTTTATCTTTTCAAAGAACCAGCTCCTGGATTTACTGATCCTTAGAATTGTTTCTTGAGTCTCTATGTTGTTTAATTCTTCTCTGATCTTGGTTATTTCCTTCCTTCTACTTGTCCTGAGCTGTCTTTGTTGTTGTTTCCCCCAGTTCTTGTAGGTGTAGGGTTGGGTTGCTTATTTGAAAACTTTCCATCTTTTTTAGGTAGGACTGTATCACTACGAACTTCTCTCTGAAGACTGCCTTCATTGTGTTCCATAAGTTTTGTATTGTTGTGAGTTCATTTTCATTTGTTTCCAGAAACTTTTTGATTTCTTCCTTAATCTCATTCTTGACCCATTCATTGTTTAATAGCATGCTATTCCATCTCCATGAGATTGAGCATTTGGAGTTTTTTCCTTGAGGTTGGTTTCTAGTTTCAGTCCCTTGTGGGTGGAGAAAATGCTTGATATTATTTGAATTTTCTTGAATTTGTTGTCTTATTTTTTGTCCTATCATGAGGTCTGTCTTTGAAAATATTCCCCGTGCATTTGAAAAGAATGTGCATCTTGCTTCTTTGGGAGGAAAGGCTCTCTCTCTATATATATATATCAGTTAAGTCTGTTTGATCTAGGGCATTGTTCAATGCCACAATATTTTTGTTGATATTTTGTTTGGAAGATCTATCTATTTTTGATAGTGGGGTGTTAAAATTTTCTGTTATAATTTTTTTGCTGTCAATATCTTTCTTGAAGTCCAACATTTTCCATATATATTTGGGTGCTCCTATGTTGCATGCATATTTGTTTATAATTTTTATATCTTTTTGATGGATTCTTCCCTTGAGTATTATGACGTTCTTCTGGGTTTCCTTTTATGGCCCTTGTTTTGAAGTCTATTTTGTCTGATATGAGTTTTGTACACTGGCTTTTTTTTCCTGTCCATTAGCTTGGAATATTTTTTCTAGCCTTTCTCTTTCCATCTGTATATATCTTTTGTTCTGATGTGGGTCCCTTGTAGGCAGCATATATGTGGGTCATGATTTCTTATCCTTTTAGCTATTCTATCTCTTTTGATTGGAACATTTAATCCATGTATATTAAAGTTATGATTGATAGGTACTTATTCATTGCCATTTTACTTCCTTTGTATCTGTGTTCCTCTCTTTCTCACTGTTTTTCTTCCTGTTCTTAAAGCAGACCTTTTAGTATCTCTTGCAGTGGTTTGGAGAATGTATATTCTTTGAGACATTTTTTTTGTCTGGGAAGCTCCTTATTAGGGCCATTTTCTTTTATTTTTGTGTGTGTGTGTGGGGGGGAGGAGCCTTAGGTATCTGCCAAGGCGGGGCAATCTACCTCGGTGTCTTTTAGTGTTGTATGTGGGGGAGGAGCCTGAGAGAGGGAAAAGTGCTGCTTGTTCTGCTCTCTGTTGGCTTTCAGTCACTTCTGCCACTACTCATGAGCAAACTGGGCCCTTCTGGAGTTGATTCCTGGGTGGGTGAGTTCGTGTATGTTCTAGGACACCGTGGGTCTCTCCAAGGAACTCTCCTGTGAGTCTGGGAGTTTCTCCTGCTGCCTCAACCCCCACATTTTTTTTTTCAGTTAGAGGTTTTGAGGCTTTCTTTTCCCATGCTGGAACCCTGGGTTGCTCAGTCTGTCTCATTCCCAAGTTGTTTCTCCCAGTTTATCCACGGGCAAACGTGGAATTGCCCGCTGTGCCAGCTGCTGCCTTTCCTGGCCCACCCGCTGCTGCCTTGCCACAAGTCCTCTCTGCCCAACTGCCCATCTTCACCCCTCCTACTGGTCTGGTTGAATGTTTCTTTTTTAAGTCCTTGGTTGCTGGACTTCCATACAATTAGACTTTCTGTCAGTTCTGGTTGTTTTTTTGTTTGTAAATTCGCTGTTCTCCTTCTTTTGGTTTTGCAGGGAGGCAGTGTGTCTACTTATGCCTCCATCTTGGCTATAACTGAAATATCTTAACATGAGTTTCATTCCAAGCTTTGGAGATGACACATTTCCATAGTCAATTCTCATCTCAAAACAAAACCATACAATATGTAGAAAGGATGGGACTCTAGGATGTCCCCCACAGAACCCAAATCACAGTGGCACTTGGGTTTAAAACAGGTTAGGATATGGCTTGAGTTTCCATCCAATGGGTAAGTTTTGGCACTACTGTCTGTTCATCATTCCAGTACACTTTTTAAATACTTCAATTCTGGGGAAATTCACTAAAATACAAATGGTTCCTGTTTTCTAGAAGTTTATTACCAAAAATGGAGAGTAAGCTCTGGCTGGTGTAGCTCAGTGGATTGAGCGTGGGCTGCAAACTAAAGGGCTGCTGGTTCGATTCCTAGTCAGGGAATATGCCTGGGTTGTGGGCCAGGTCCTTGGTAGGGAGTATGCAAGAGACAACCATACATTATGTTTCTCTCCTTCTCTTTCTCATTCTCTTCCTTTCTCTCTAAAAATGAATAAATAAAATCTTTAAAATTAATGGAGAATAATAATCAGGCCACATAAAAAGACAACAATATGATTTTGCAAAATGTAATGAACTGCTGCTCATTACTTTTTTTTTTTTTTTTTTCAGAAGTAGTCAGCAGCATATGTACCCAAGGAGATGGGGCAGAAGCTGTGGATGTCCCTGAGGTCTAGCTGTTGTAAGCCCACATGGGAATTTTAGGAAGAAGCAGCACCCCTTTCCCACCCTGAACCCTCTCCTGTGGCTCTTGGGAAAGCCATTCTGTGCTTTCTGGGTCTGGGGCTCTGTGGTTAAGATGCCTTCTGCTGAGCCCGCTCCAGGCTGCCCTAAGCCTTGTGACCATGAAGCAAGAGGGGCAGCCACCACACATCCAATCTGAGCAAGGCAGTTTGCTGCATCCTGTGTCCTCAGAGTCTGAGCACACCACCTATTGTTTGGGATTTGTTTCTACAGAGGAGCCCCAGGGCCAGTTATTGTTCTGAGGCCAGAGCAGATGGTGGCAGAGCCCAAGTCTTCAGGGCATCCAGCTCTGCTGTCTGCTCTGCCCTCAATCCTTGCCCTACTTCTCCCGGGCTCCTGGGTCTGGGGCTTTCAGTGTATCCTGGGGCCTTGGCTGTTGGCTCAGGTTGGGAGCCTGCCCTCCCCCAAGTGCTCTTCAGAGCCTCCCTTGGGCCCCTGTGCTTTTCAGTTCCTCTCCTGCCCTGGTGCAGAGACAAGGTGGGGCGGGGCCTCCTGGGTCCTGTGGACTCAAGAGTTCCAGAAGCTGCAGCAGCTGTGGGTTAGGGACATAGCTGCCTCCAGGCTCATCTTATGGTCCATGGAGATGTAAAGGAGTTTAGTGCTGTGGTCTTGGCTCTTCAGGTCCATGCCCAAGACAGCCCCGGTGCCACTCATCATAGAAAATGAGTGTCATCTAGTGTGCAGGAGGCTATCTTCTTGTAGGTAGTTTTCTCCAGCCCACGCACCTGCATGAATTGCTTGGCCACCCCAATGCAGGGCAGGCCTATGAGGACACCTAGATGGCAGGACACCTGGAAGTCTTGGTGGTGGAGCACCTGATTTCCATCCATAAGGAGGACTTGGGGCATGAGGCTAGACTCCTTCTCCTGCAGCCACTGCACTGGGTCCACTAGGAAGGGCACCTCTCAGAAGACCAGGAAACCCTACAGGTAGGGGGCCGGCAGGCTAATCATGCAGCAGTCCTCACACACTACCTTGAGCTTAGGGTGACTGAGCACCACCAGCGAGGCATAGGCTTTAACACTGTAGCCCTTCACAAAGGACACAACCATACCCTCAACCCTCTGCAGGCCATTGAAGTCAGGGTCTGGCAGCCATGCCTACATGTTTGGGTCCAAAATGCGGTGTTCAGCAGGGCTTGCTCCTGAGAGCAGATGCATGTCCAGCGGGCAGACCAGCCCAGCCCCCGCCACTCTGCGGTGGGGCTCAGCCGCAGGCCCTGGTCCTACCCACACACTCTGGGGACCCCTCTAGCTTCCCCAACCCCTTTCTGTGACCCAAGACACAAGTCCCTGCTTATTAATCTTCACAAATATGAAAATGAGTTCATGTTTTTAATTTTATTTTTTCTAGGAAATCTCATTTTGAATTCTAGTTTTATGTGAATAAAATAAGTGATAACTAAACATGCTGCTACTGGAGAGATATTTAAATAAAATCAAGGTTCATCAGGACAGTGCATACATATAAAAGCTTTCCATTGATCATGCTGAACAGTAACCACAGAGGCTCATAATGAACTGAGTGTCAGCGATGAAGAAGTGTCTTCTCAATCATCCATAATATCATGTGCAGTCACTTTCATGTTAAATGTAAGTTACTGCCTGCTAGGTCTTTAAAGTATGGTAGCTCAGAGTGTTCTCACACATGTCAAAATTCACAGGGAGTCAGCTCCGTCTGAGGGAGGAAAACTCTGGGCGGGCCTACTGTGCTCCCTCTGCCCACGCACTCAGCGAGTTGAGTCTGCTTCCACTGTCAGGCCCTGCTGTGCCAGTACCCAGCACTGCATTTAGCAGCACTAGGTACAAGTCTGTTGAATAAATGTGGTGTATTCAGGGCAATTTCATAAAACTGGATGTGATAGCTTGGATCCACTCAGAAACAGAGCCTGCTGGCACATAGTTCATTTGGAAGATCATTCTAGGAAAAATTGTTAGGGGGTGGAAGTGAGGAATGACAATAAGCAAGCTACTGCAGGGGTAACTGGGGTGTAATCCTGGTGGCGAGCTCTGGGAGACCATGTAGAATATGCCTCTCCCTTTGTCTCACCCAGTTGGAGGGGGAATTGGAATATTTACCCACCCATTCGTTGGTTGAGGGCTGCACTCAGGAGTGTTAATTTCATCTGGCACTTCCGAAATGTTAATTTCCTGGCACTTCCTTTCCCAGGGGCAATGACTAAGGAAAGGGGAACACTGGACAGAGAAGTGCAGGTTCTGGCAGTTGGAGGTCAGGCCAGCAGAAACTGAAATGGTAAGGGCGAGGGGTCACAGGCTGGGCACAGGCATGGTTGGCTCTACCCCAAAACACAGATTTACACAATAATTCAATAATAGATAAACATTCTCCGTCTCTCTTGCCCTGCCCCATCTCTCCCCGCCCCCCTCTCTCTGTCTCTCTCTCACACACACAGACACACACACACAGTTTTGTTAGTTTGAAAATACAACCCAATCCTATTTAAAATTCTATTTACAAGGTTTGAAAGCAGAGCACACTAACTGATGCTGCTATAAGTCCAGAATAGTGCTTCCCTTAGGCCAGGGGCGGAGTCTGAAAGGGCAGAGGGGTTCCTGGAGGCCAGGACTTTTCTGTTTCTTGATCAGGGTCCTGGTCTGGAAGTGCTCAGTTGTGAAAAGTCACTGAGCTGTGCTTATAAGTACACTTTTCTGAATATATGTGGTACTTCAAGAAGACAAATACCATATGATCTCACCTTTAACAGGAACCTAAACAACAAAACAAAGAAACAAGCAAAATATAGTCAAAGACACTGAAATAGAGGACAGGCTGACAGTGACCAGAGGGGAGAGGGGAGGGAATTTCAGGGGAGAATGGGAAGAGTTTACAGGTACAAATATAAAGGACACATGGACAAAAACTAAGGGGGGGTTGGAAATGGGAGGGAGGTGTTGAGGGATGGGTGGGTGGGCTGGAATGGGACTAAAGGACAGAAAACTGTACTAGAACAATGATTAAAATAAAATTAAAAAAAGAAATGTTATTTAAACAAAACAAAGAATACAATTACAATGTTAGTTGTTAAGGTTATTACTATGTATTAATTTTAATAGTAACTACTTTATCACAACTTGGAGTTGGCTTATTATTAAAGTTGCCAGATAAAATACAAGACACCCAGTTAAATTTCAGGTGAACAATATGTAAATTTAAAATATAAGTATAATCTCAAATATCACCTGGGAAATATATTTGTTGTTGAAATTTAAGTGGGTGCCCTGTGTTGTTATTTACTAAATCTGGTAAGCCTACTTATTAGATTTGAGATGTTGGTTAACTATTTTGCCTTTATTTGGATATGCACAAAATTGGAAGTTTAGTGGTCCTGGAATAAATACTCTTAATCCAAAGGACAAGCTGAATCTTTTCTGTATTGCCTATTTATCTCATGCTGGATACTGACTGCTGTGCTGTTTTATTCTGGTTGTTTGGCCTACCCAGAGTTTTTTTTTTCCCCTCTTTGTTGCTAACTGCAACAGTTGTCAATGTGTGCATTACATTTTTTGGGGTAGGGATTTTTCCACAACACCAACACTCTTGGCTTCTGGAAAAATCTGAAGACTTGGTAACCTCAGGGCATTCTCATTTCACTGTGGAGCTGTCAGGTGGTAAAGTGGCTCTCAATCCATCTGGCTAGGCTGATAAGAACTCAGATGGAGGAGGTTGAAATTAATGGCAAAAACGTTGTTTGGGGCTATCTGTAGATTTCAATTATGTGAGCTTTCTGTTTTGCCTATTATCATGGAGAGCAACTCAGCTGTATTCATACAGTTTTCCAGGAAGCATTTAAGTAGTTCACACCATCTTTTTCTTATATCAGCCTGATAAATTCAAAATGGGAGTCATTCCTCTGAGGGCTGTAATGATGGTTTCCACACAGCTTGCTATTTATCCATGTGGTCCAGATTCCACTCTCAGCCTGCTGTATCAGAATCTACACCTTAACAAGACCTCCTTGATGACTCATGTGCATGTTGCAGTGGAGAAATGCTGGCTTAGAGGACAGAAATCCCCAGTCTGAGCGCCCTGTGTAAAACTGAAATATAAACAGCAAGAGACTGGTGAGGTGGCCTGCAACAGTGGGCATGTGGAATCTGGACTGATGCAGGGAACATGAGAAACCACTTAGGGTCTTTGCATCTGGGTGTGTTGGAGCTGAAGATGCCAATTAGAAACACTGCTTGTATGGGAGTTTCGGTTTCATCAGTTTCTAGCACCAACCCTGCTTAAGATGCTGGGGAAATCATTCCTTTGTATAATGTGCAGAACCATACCAGAAAATCCCTCCTCCTTTCCAATATCTTTATTCCATCCACTGAAGAGGCAGTATATAAAGAAATGCAACTCAGAGGGTACTAAATTTGTTTTAAAAATTATGCCATTCAGGTTAGTAGCTAGATATATGCAGGACACAAATATGTCCTCATTTTATTGACCAGGAAACCCCAAAGGACAATTTCAAGCTGGAGGGATCATTTCAGTGTCCACCATCACAGGGTCTCCAAAATGGTGTGGGCCTTTGCAGAATTTAAAGTATTGATCTATGATGTGAGTTCAGAAATCAGACAGCTCGACCATGTACTTGAGTTCAGGTTCCTGCAAGTAAGATCCTGGCTAAAATCACATACCTTATTACATTAGAATTTGGTGTCTATAATATTAACAGATGCAGAAAACTGATGTTTTGTATGCTGTTAGGAAACTGGTAATGGAAACGTGGGGGACAGATGCTTCATTTCCCTTTAGTCTCTCTGAAAATTAAAATGGGAATAGAAAAAGGGAATAGAAAAACAAAAGAGCTAGCTATTTTTTAGTCTACAGACTTGGATACAGATCTAGAAGTGTCCTTTCCATACCTGGAAAGATCCATGTTTCTCTGGCTTCATCAAGTTAGAGGAGAGGAAAGGTGGATTGTGTACTTTTAAAATTACCTACTGTTTGACAAAAAATGGGATTTTTGCAATATCAGGAGGTAATTTGACTTAAAACAGAGTATGTGTTCAAAGGAAATGTGGGAGGCCACCACCTGGGGGAACTGTGTGGGTTGCAAGGGAAGCACCTATCCCATTCAGGGGCATGCAGTGATACTAAGAAATTGGTTACCCTGTCTTTATGGCTCATCCAGCCCCAGTTATTTTGTCAAGCAATCTATTTTACATAATTTATTTGACTTGAGGTAGGGAGAGCGGGTGATGTGCATGAATCAATTCAGCAGCCAGGACCAACTGAACACGAACATTTTTTTAATGTGTGTTTGGAAGATATTATGCCCTTCCCCCAGAATTAAAGAAATTGAGAATTAAAGCACGGTAATACATCAGTAACACATCTTGGCTTGATCTACATAAAATCATAGTGTGGAGAGCTGGGGGAATTGTGGGGCTAAGGTAGCCAGTAATATCAGCCAGCCAACAAAAACCCTTTCCCTAAAGACCCAGATAGTTTCTAGCCAAAAACATACAGAGAAGTCATCTCCCAAGTAGTTATGTTAGTTTTCTCACTTTGCAAATGACCATGTAAGTGGAGAGTAGTTAGTCCCTTAGCTATTCATGGGATCAGAAGTATAATCAAAGTGTAAAGGTGAAGGTATGGTGTCGGGGGTATGTGCTTTCACTGTGAAGAGGAAGCTGAGTCAAGGGGTAGTTTTGGGTGACCCAGATGGGCGTGGGACCTCACCTCCTCTATGTGCTCCCTCCTCCCCTTTTCCCACTCTTCCCAATTTCCAGAGAGCTTGGCCTTGAGGTCTGAGTGTCTCCCCAGCTTCATCCTTTGTGTGCTGTGTGATGAGGAGCATGGCTTATGTTCATTTCAGTTTTCCACCTGGAATTTAAATATTTACCCACACTAGACCCTCAGCAGTGTGTAAGGATCCATGCAGAAATGCCTCAGAAGATTTTGGGGTGCATGTACATGCATGTTGTATATGTACACATTTTTAAAGTGTATCTTCACTTGGAATACCCCATCTCATTCTTATGAAAGAAAAAGCCTCTGTGAATGATTTGGGGCCTCTAGAGACCCAGTAGTAGGCTGTTTCCCAAGATGTCAGTGCCTATGATGAAGCCCCTCTGTTTAAGATGTTGGTATAACAACCAACATCTTAAAATTTGCTCATATGTACCAGACATGGTGTCAAGCACTTTACATTTTCCTTACATATTTTAATATTCCCATTTTACAGATGAATCAACTAAGGCTTAGTGAGGTTATATAAGTTTCCCAAGGTTTACAGTCTGAAAGTGGTCAACCTTGGCTGCCCACTGAAAGCTTTATGAAACACCCATGCCTGAGTTCTCCCCTCCTCTGCTTACTTCCAGAAATGCTGAGTTAGCTGATCTGGGCAGTGGCTTGGCCATTGGGATTTTCCAAAGCTTCCCAGGTGATTCTAACGTCTAGCAGGGGTTGAGACCTCTAGCCCCATCCTGGTATGACCCCTTAGATGGAGGGATCTAGATAATCAGAAACAGGAAGCTACCTGGCACTTTCCAGCTCCATACAACATGGAAGGAAACTCTATCTGTGTGTATGAGAGTCTGAGAAATAACAATAAATTTTATATATTCTTTATTAATGTTTCAGAGTCCATATACTAGTAGTGCTGCCATCCATCACTCTGCTTATAAAGTAGATTGATCTGTTCTAATACCTTTTTTGGATTTAAAATTTACTTGAAGAGTCACATCAGTATAAAACAAGAAGTGTGGAATTGCTGAATTTAACTTTATAGCTGGAAAGATTCAAAGGCTGGGGGCTGGAATCATCAGGTTTGTTTCACTCACATGACTCAGCTGGGATCTCAGCTGGGGTTCTAGCCAAACCTACTCATGGCCTATCCCTGTGGTTGGGGCTCCCTCACAGTAAGACAGCCTCAGGGCAGTTGGACAACTTAAATGAGTGGTCATAGCTTCCAATGAAAGTGTCCCAGAGAATAGGCAGAAGCTGTATAGCTTTTATGACCTGGCCTCAGAGGTCAAATAGCTTCACTTTTACTAAGTCACAAGACTGAGTAAATCTAATCGTTGTCTAGAGCTTTTAAGTTGGATAGAAGTATTGGCACAAAAATTTTACTACATTTCCCTTCAAGTAAAGGAAACTTAAAATAATAAAGTGTTTAAAATAAAATTTCCTCAAGGTGCATTTTATTGTATAAGTTATGTACATTTATACAAATTACCTCCAATCTTGGAAGACACAAGGGCAATAAATTGAGTTTTCATAAGTATCTTCCTATTTCTAGCTAATTTTAAATGAAAAGCCTGCTGAAATTTGTAGATTTTATATAACAAACTTGAAAACACGACGTTGATAATTATGGTTAAAAAAATCAAGCAGTATAACTGAGTATGAACAAAAGTAGAAATCTGCCTCCCCTTGTCTTTTTTCCATTTCCAGTCTTCCTCACTAGAAGTAACCACTAACATTTCTGCTCTTAGTTATTTTAGGTGTCACAGACTAACATCGAATAATTTGCCTCTACCTCTATGTCTTGATTTCTATATCTCTCATTATGAAAGGTGAGGAAATGACACACTCCTGCCAGCACTGCTATAGCCGGATGGCAGAGCAGAGAAAGACAACCCTGGGCAGAATCCCTGACCTCAAATCCCAGCTCTAACATTACCAGTTGTATGGCCTTGGGCAAGCTATCATTTCACATTTCTGTGCCTCAGTTTCTTCATCTTTAAAGTGAGAATAATAATAGCATCCCCTAAAGGTTTATTATGAGGGTCAAATGTATAAATATATGTAAAGAGATTTAGAACTCTGCCTGGCATATATTAAAGTTTATGCACAGTATAGTAAATGATAGGTACTGATGTTGCTTCTCTTCTCCCTGCCCCTCCTCCTCTCCTGGATATTTGAGTTAGTTCTAGGGGTTATCTCAGAGATTTTCAACCGGTGTGTAGCAAGAATTTTTAAAATGTGCAATACCCAACTATTCAGTCAGGGGCACTGACCTCTTTTCCCCTTAGATTATCAAATTAAAAAATGACAACAGCCAACACAACCAGAGCCATCTGGTGTGAGTCAATCAAAATTATACCTTTTTTTTTGTCAGATTGGCAAAAAGTATAATATATTTTTTGGTGTGTTGCAGAATTTTAGTAGTTGGTTTATGTGTGCCATGAGATGAAAAAGGTTGAAAAATCTCTGGGTTAGTTTAATGAATTTATCCTCACATTAAGAAAATTAAATTGCACATATTAAAAAATTAAATAGTACTTCAGCTATAATGAAAAATAACTGACCCTGACTCATTCCTCCTACTTCCTAGCATTATAGACTTTTACTTATTTTCATTTTTGGTTCTTTTACTTCTTATTTCTATAATGCCAACTAAAGGGATCATAACTCTTTCTAGATTTATGTACTTTAGACATCATTTATTGAAATCCACTGTAAAAAATGAAGATTTAGCTCATTTATATTATTCTCTACATTTTCTTTTATTCCTAATATTTCAAAGTTCTATTATTAAGGCTAATATATCTTTGAAGTTTTCTTTCTTTATTTCACATTCCATTAGGTTTTGGAACTATTTCTTGGTTCCACATTAGGCAGGACAATAGTGTTTACATCTCTATCTCCAGCCACCTCCTCACTCCACCTCCTACTTTTAAACTTCTCTCAGATATAACTTGATTTTTCACACTGTCAACATTAAAAACATTTACATTGTAGCCTATCACCATCTTTTAATTGTCCATTTTGTTTGTAAGTTGAGTCTAAGTATGAAAAACAATAAGTAGCATTTATATTATTACTATTAGTAAGTGAATATTGGTCATTGGAGAGCCAAATAATGTGCTAGAAATATCACCTTTTATTGGTTTAATGTCATGACCCACTTGTCATTCAAAAGATAATGTTCTTATGTAAAGATAAAATGCATCTGTCATCTTAAACATCATCCTTTTAAAAAAACGATGCTGAATTTTGTTTGTGTTACATATTCACAACACCTTTCTTGTATAGACTTTTGTCTTGGAGTTGGAAACTACATTTCTTTACTTGTTGGGAAACTCAGTAGCTGCCTTCTTCTCCATAGTAACAACATGTGAAGACACATTTTTTATGTGACTTGCAATTAATTCTGTTCTTCTTGGAGAACTTAGAACTGTCTTTTTTTTGAAAATTTGGATCATTTTCTTTTTAGGCCTGTTTGCTCAGCTGGCTTTTGTGATTTCTTTTCATTGGATTTCTGTGTTAATTTTACCAACTTCTTGGACTTTACCCTCATTTTTGCTGAAGTACATTTTTAAGTAGCTTCCTAAAAAAGGTTAAGTGGGAGGTAAAATTCTGGAGCTTTTGTTTGCTGGAAGATATTTTTATTTTATGTCCCATTTGGTTGTTAGTTTAGCCACATTTTTTACTTTGTCCATCATATTTTCTATCACTTTTTCTTTCTGCTCTAAATGCTGAATGCTATACCTGTTCCTTCTGTCTCTCAAGTTTCTATTTTGGTTCTCACTGTAGCAATTTTTGTATTTCAGCTTTTTTTTTTCCCTAATGAGACAAATTTTATTTAGTATAGTCAGTCCCAACATTCAGCACAAAAGGTTTACAGAGTATAGAAAGTGTATTAATAAAAGCCACTCTCTACCAAAAGAAAAACCAACTATTTTTGATTCAAAAATACTATTGATTCATAATATTTTGTACTTGAATGATAAACTACAATAGCTTATTCTGGTTACCTACTGATGAGAGAAAGGAAGAAAAGAAAAGAATGCTTTAAGAAGACCCCAGGTGCCAGCTGGTAACAGAGAGGTCAGTAGAGGTCACTGAGACTGGCTCCTTCTTGCTCTTTGCATCAGTGTACTCAGCTGAAACTGTTCATGGGGCAGAAGATATACATGCTTTAGGAAGACACCCAGGTCTATTACTCCCTGCCTTATGGCTTCCCCCAGGTAAAAGATAGTGTCTTCACTGGCATTTTCCTCTTTGTACAGATTTTGGATCTGCTTGTATACTGGTGTTGTGGGAATGATAACTTCATCAATATTGTGGTTTTCAGATTGACTTTCCACTTCTTTCAGAGAACTAAGTTCTTCATCCTTCTTTGTGAAACGTTCTGTGTTTTTATCAACTTCAGCTACTTCTTGATCTAAATGGCTAACTATCTCTTCCAGTTCCTGGTGATCTTTTTTCATGTCTTGCTCTGTTTTAAAGCACTGAGCTCTACCTGGGTGCAATCCATTTCCCCTTCATCTGCCATCTCAGTTCATCACCAGCTGCTGAGATGAGAAAAGCTTGGATGGCACTGATTGTGCCATCCCTACTGGGATCTACAGTGGTCACAGGAGGCTGGGAAGGGTACAGAGAACTTGTGGCATCAGTTCTTTTCATGTATTTTACATTTTGAAAGTTATGTTGAAAATGTTTAAACAATTTCTTTTTTATTGATCCTCCTTTTATAAAATAGCACCCAGTTCTGATTTTATGGTTTTTTATCCCTATGAAACACTAAAAGATACTAGTTAAACTTTTTAAAAGTTCATTTCTATTACCTGAATTATCTTTGGTTACTTGGTAGAGAGCTGTTCTGTCTATCCAGTTTGATCCTTCCTTTAGGAAGGATCCTCAAATGCCTGGTAGTCTTGGTAGCATGCCCATGCACATGAACTAGTGACTGAGTAATATGATGACTAACCTGAATTTTCTTTGTGGGTCTACAGGCCTGCTCCTCCAAATTTATCTAAACAGGAGAGCTGATTGCTGGCTTTATGTAGGTACATAGGGTATATGGATGGATAAGCTTCACTATAGAATGTGTGGTCAGTGTTGTAGAGTCCCCAAAAGGCAAAATAAAGAGGGACTGTAATACTTTACAATATTAGACATTGTAAAGTTCCAGCCAGTGAAAGCTCAGACTTTTCTTTCTTAGCCATAAACTCCTATATCAGAAGTTAGAAGCCTCCCTAGGCAGATTCTCACTTGTTTTAAGGACCACTTTTCTGGTTCTGTCTGGGGAAAACCACTAGCCAGTTGATGGAAATGGAAAAGAACCAACTGATTCACTTGTTCTATGGGAGGGTGGTTTTTTAACATGGTCACAAGTTCTTTGACATTCCCCTTATCAAGAATTGAGGATCTGTGTTCCCTCCTCTTGAATCTAGGTGGGCTTCGGGCTTTTTGACCAATAGCATGTGACAGAGGTGGTGTTATATGACTTTTAAGACTAGGTCATAAGGGGCTATGCAATGTCTGTCTTACTTTCTGGAATACTCATCTTAAGAGCCCTGAGGAAACCATCATGAGAAGAGACCCAAACCAATTGTATAGGCCATATTTAGGTGTTCTAGATGACAGGCCCAGCTGAGCTCAGTTGCAGGTCATCCCAGTTCAAGTGCTACAATGTGAGGGAAGAATCTTCCAGATGATTCTAGGCCCAGCCATTTAAGTTACCGCCAGCCAGTCCAGTGACATTTTATTACTCAAGTATTTCCTAAAAAAATCCAGTATTTCCTTAGACATAGAGACACAGAGATAAAGCATCCTTGCTGTGCTGTGTCCAGACTCCTGGAGCACAGACTTATTGAGCAGAATTAAATGGTTGTTCTTTTTATACCACAAAATTTGGGGAGGCTAGTTATACAGCAATAGATGCTTGAGGCATGAAGATAGTCCTTAAACTACATACCCTAATTATTCATTCCCCACCAACCTATTCACACACCAAAGCTTCTGATTCTGTACTTGAATCTCTGAGAAATCCTTAAGGACTCATGACATCTCGCAAGTGGACCCATTTTGACTTTAACCCTTTCCTGCATGTTCTATGAATTGAAGCTTTCTTTGCTCTGGATCAATACAATCACATCTGATTTCTATCCTCTAGAAATTCATGAAAATGTCTAGACCACTCTTGCAATACCTTTCTGGTCTCTGGGAAATGATGTATTCATTCTCTCTGTGTGTCACAACTATTATTTTAACCAGCTTGTAGATAGAGGACTTAAATGTCCCTCCTGAGAACCAACCATGGAGTAGGTCAGATGAAGAGATAGATACTCCATCAAAAAAATGTGCATATTTCCTTTTGACCCAGCAATTCCACTGCTGGGACTATATCCTAAGAATCCTAAAACACCCATACAAAAGAACCTTTGCACCCCAATGTTCATAGCAGCACAATTTACAATAGCTAAGTGCTGGAAGCAACCTAGATGCCCATCAGTAAATGAATGGATCAAAAAACTATGGTACATTTACACAATGGAATTCTATGCAGCAGAAAGAAAGAAGGAGCTCC